>JAEQBH010009281.1:0-141819 GCA_016808115.1 Tetrastigma voinierianum
AATGAATCCCATGGCTCACATGGAGCCATGTGGGTGATAAATGCCAAAAGCGAAATAAATAAATAAGGACAAAGAGGAAATTAATACCACACAAAACGGGTTCGAGGAAAGAGGAGAAATTTCCTCCTTGACTGAGTGCGTGTCTAAAAAGGAGAGAATGAAAGAGAAAGGAGAAAATGAGGAGAAAATGAAAGGGAAATGAGATGAGAAAAGAGAAAAAGAATAGAAAAGAAAAAAGGAAAGAAAAGAAAGGAGGAAAGGAACAAGAAAGAAAATAGTGCGTACAGAGAAAAGAAAGGAAAATGAGAAAGGAGGAAGTGTGAGCAAGACTTCTGCCTTGACGGTCAAAGTTCCGATAGCCGAGGACTAAAGCTGGTGCACGCAAAGGCTGATCTACGTGTGGATACCAAAAAGTTAGAGTTTACTAACTTCACGAGGTAGGATATTTTCCTACTTGGTTTACTTTAGCCTAAGGGCTATATAAATGGTAGGGGTTATTTGCGGGGAGGCCAAAGTGAGAGGCCAAGGCAAATTAGTTCCAAGCTTGGGACAAGGTATGGATTTCATGACCTATTTACAAATATGAACTATGGGAGTTAGGTTTGAAACTAGAAACTGAAAGTTTCTAGACAATATGGTTTGTTGATGTGTGTGGATGCTTGGAACCAAACTGTCTATGCTTGTGAAGGACCATGAGGTACCCGGTTTGATGGGTCCAAGATTGAGACCTTTTTGTGTGTTATGGTTTTTGTTAATAACATGAATAGGGAATATGTTATGTTGATACATGCTATTTGATGTATTAACATGGTTTGCATGGAGGTAGATTATATGTATAAATTATAATTGTCCATATTTGTGAATGTTTCATGTAGTGCCTATCTGCAACATGTAACATGAAGAAAAAAATGCATTTTGGCATCATGCATTTCCTATATGCATGGACACATCGTATCAAGCCTGGGTTGGGTGTGGTATGGTTTATTCACCGTTGTTGGTGAATGGGTCGTGGAACTCGAGAAAAAATGACAAAGCCTACGTGATTCACGAGCGTAAATGATCAAATGAGAATCACACGCTGAAGTGAGTAAGTCATGTGATCTCTGTGGTGAAAGTCCCAAATGTTATTCACGGCTAGGTTACAACTCAACATGTAAGTTCGCGAAATGTTGAAAAGGCGTGGCGGGCGCCCTATGGTGTAAAACCCGAAACTGTGGGCCTGCAAAAAAAGGAAGAAAAGGAAAATAAGGTTATGATAAATGAAATTGTTGGGTTATCCAATGGGTTAGTCTTGGTGTTCCACATCGATGACTGGTTTTATTCATACTTGGCATTCCGTGTGAGAGCGGTTGACCGTGTCGCGGAGCATGCGGGGTCGTGATCTCATGCATGATATGGAAATTCTACATATAGTGAATAATTGTATGGAATGTGATTGATTGCTTATATATGCCACAGATACATTTTAGCGGGGAGAACCCTGTGATGAGATTTATCAACATTGAAGCTTTGTTTACCCCACATGGGACCCTTTCAAGTGGCTGATATTCAGGGCACGCGCTCACTAGAGTCTGGTAAGAAAGTTTAAATGCATCGAGTAAATATACTTTTAAAAACATGACAACTTTAGAAATGGTACAAACTATGAATATAGTTGATTATTTTTCGATGAGGCGGATACTGGGCCCGACGTGACCATTTTTATTCATGTATGGGTCCTGTGGTATGAGACACATGATTTCGAGGTCGACGGTGGTTTCAACTGACCGGATGGGGTGATCACACAATGAGACCCGCTAATCTTTTCTTCTTTCAAAGAGAAAATGTAATCTCAACAGTACCATGATGCTTTATAACATGTTTTGGGTATAATAAAAGTAAAATGTATATTTTTTCTGAATAACATACAATGCCAAAAATAACCTGCGAAATTTGAGCATAAAATACAAGGGTAAAATTGGTCATTAACAACTAGGGACCCAAGGTCAGTAATTTATTTAAGAATATATGCCAAAGTGAAAATAGGATAAGTCAACATTTAAAATTTGATGGAAGGAAACTGAGAATAGATGAGAAACAATGACTAAATGAAAAATGCAAAGAATTCAAACATGTGTAAGGCCAAACATGGTCTTATTTCTGAATCAAAATATCTCATTTGGTCTCATTTTGGAGAGTTGTTGCAGAGTAAAGAGGGCAGAAGGAGAAGAGAAAAAGAGAAGAAGAGAGAAAAGAAGAGAGGAAGAAAAGGAAGAAGAAGGAAGATAAGAGAAAAAGGTATGGATTTTGTATGGAAGTATAGGTTTTTGTATGGAAAAATTATGGATTTTATTATGGAATGTTTGAATCAAAGGGAACTCACTGCAATTATCTTTTTGTATGGAACCAAACCATAAAACCCATTTCTTTTGATGAATTTGGTCTAAAAAGAACTATACTTATGATACTGGTGTTTTGGATTTGGTTGGTTGATTGTAATCCCTGGGCTTCTAGGAAGATTACGGGAAGGAAATATTGAGGTTTAGGGGGGAGATGTTGTCAAAATTCTCCAACTTCTCGGATGGTCATAATTTCTTCATCTTAACTCCGCCTCAGGTGTTCAGACTTATGGAAATCCTTTGAGTCTAGTAGAACTAATCACATAGATTTCGATAATATTGGAACTCATATTAGGGTCCGTAATCACGAAAATAGTAGCCAAGAAGGTCAGAGCCAATCGCTCATGTGACGCCTTTAATTTCGAATGGCCTGGCACTTATTCATCCGACCTCGCTTTTGGATGTTCTGACTCTATGGAAAGCCCTTTGAGTTTAGAATCCATCCATGTATATATATTAGACAATATTGAATCTATATTAGGTCCAGAAATCACGAAAATATAGCCCTACGTTGCTCATAGCCACTGCTATAGGAAGCCTAACTTTGACGTAACAGTAAGCCTCTTCATCCGAGTCTGCTGATGTTCTTCTAGACTCTAAGAAATAAATTTGTGTCTAGAATCCATCATATGTATAGATTTATGATATTGAACTGGCTAGGTCCATAAATCATTAAAAATAGTAGCTCATGGTTTCTGCGAAGCACTGCTCATGGGAAGCCTCCAACTCTGAGCGACTAATTTCTTCAACTCGAACTCCACAACTTCGACTATGGAAAGCCCTGAGTCTAGAATCCATCCATATATAGCTTGATGAAATTTGAATGCTATTAAATAGCTCACACACATATTGGTAATCCATATAGTTATTCATCATATAATGATAAGAAAAAATGCAAAGATATTAAAATAAATGACAAAATAACGATATGATTGTACCGGATGACAATAAATTATTATTCAGAATATGATATATGTACTGAACATAAAATATATATGGATTGTTTGCTTAGAACCTAGTAGAGGGATAGACGGGCATGCCTATTAGGAAAAACATGTCTGCAAACATATTGATCATTGGCCTTATTTTGGTCATTACAAATGTTTCTCTCGCCCTAGAGTACTGGGTCATCAGTTCTCGTACAATGATAATAGCTGTCTTCGAGTCTCTTATAGGCGGTCATTGTGACGCCCCATCCCGGGGTCCCGTTGACAACCTTGGTCAACTCCGCGATATCAAAACCCCTACATCACACACTCACGTGTCTCATATATAGAGATCAACTCTGTATGTAATTTTCTTACAAACCCACTTTTCTTCACCATTCACAAGAGTTCGATGTACAACTCCTTATACACTTTACATGCAAAGATATCGTTCAGATTATCTAATATATTTATAAAATACTTCTCAAGGCCACAACTCCGGCCTTCTTCACACACACGCCTCTCGGCTGGCTTCGTCTCTCACACCAAAGTGATCCCACGGCCGGTGAGCAAAGCCCAAAGAGTGATAACTTCCTACAAGGGCTATTCCCACCTAAGTGCTCATGCAATGGTCACACAGCAAATACACATCCAAGTAAAATGTCTACATGAATGTCATATGTCATGCATGAAATGCCATCATGCCCATATCCCAAGTCACTCACTGACTCCCTCACACCTACCTATGCCAAGTGTGAACTATTTTCATTTTCCGATGACAACCTAATATTTTTCTTAATCTTTTAACATTTTCATTTACAACCATGCGCCTTTTGTGGGTAATGGATTTCTGGTGTCGCACCAACGGGCTCCATAAACCCAGACACTTTTACGGCCTTTCACCGCTGGGGACTATGTCTGACCATAATTGATGGGTCTTTCACCCTAGGGGAATCTATCCCAACTTGCTGATACCCGACACATAATTATCTTTACCATTTCCTTAACCAGTGCGACTCATTTGGACTTTGTCCTACTAACCGAGCCCACTAATCAAAACCATATGCAGTGTTGACCCACAACTGTGTACCCATGACATTCCATCGAACACCTAACACAGTGTCGATCCCAACCATGCACTCACACCCATGTCATGTAATGTTCTAGTACATTTGCAATGCAATCCTCATGTTACATGTATGATGCACACTACATGAACCATTTACATACCATGGATAATTATAATTGGTACATATAATTAACATCCATTTATAACCCATGTTAATACATCATACAACATACATTAAAATGACATATTCACACTGCATGTTATTCATACAAGCAATAACACACAACCTAACCAGGTGCTACTTAATCTGCCTAATTGCCTAATGTCCATAGAACCTGATGTAAATATTGACTAATGGGATTTTCTATAGGTTCAAGAACACCCAAACTGAGTTCTGACAAAGAAGTTATGACCTTCCGGTTGGAGGTCACATGACTAGGCAAAATTTTACCCTGACAACCTACCTTAGCGCATTTCTCCCCGGGAGCCCTTTAGCCACCTCCAAAGATACAATGCCCTTCTATGCATATGGCTGAATCTTAATTTCAATGATTTATAGAGTCCAAGAACAGCCAACCGGAGTTCGATCTAAGAAGGCGACCTTCCGAAGCTGGAGGTCACATACAGACTAGGCGCCTTACCCTGATAGCCTACCTTTACTTTCCCTATCTCGCCAGATCCAAGATCCAACACCTCCATAGCATACGGATAGAATCTTAATCAATGGGCTTTCCATTGAGGGTGCAATTGAGGGTCTGACTTCACCAAAGTCCGTAACGGATTCACCGATCACTCCCAACCAATGAAGGGTTTAGGCATCGTCATAAGGATCTTTCTGACCACAAAGTCTAAAGGTTTCACTGACCGACGATTTCGAGCCTCTAGCACTCACAAATCGCTAACCCACCCATCCACCCGTAGTAACACCAAGTCGGTGGGACTCCCAACCAGTTGAAGGTTTAGGGCACTGGCTTTAAAGGCTGCTTTATATACCTCGAACCGTGCTCTAGTTTCGCGCATTGCACTTTTATTCTTTTTCTTTTCTTTTTATTTTCTTTTTCTTTTATTTATTTTTTTTTTTTGAAGACGCATTGGCCTTCTTTCCACAAGGGTCCTTAACCTATTAAAGGTAGTCAACAACACTAGGATAGGTTATTGCAAAGTAAAGGAGGTTGCACAGTTTTTCAGCCTATCATTGAAACCTAATGTGCTCGGTGTGTGGTTAGCTAAAGGTGGAAGAAAAATGGTCGAAAGCAACCAGAGTTCAACTGATCATCCAATTAACTAAGCATGGAACCAATCTAACATCTATAGAATTGACAAAAGTTTCAATTCTTCAAACTATGAGCTAGGCAAACACAAAAAAATTTTGCCGTTGCAAATGGGTCCAAATTTTGAAAAGTAGTCAGATGGTATACACTTATAGAGTGGAACCCAAGAAGCCATTGAACATCACAAATGGGCTTACCTAAAAATAATAACAAAACATAAATACAAAGCCACTTCCTTCGCTAACTCTCCTAACACAAACATCCTCTGTCCGAAATGAGGCTCTGATTGGAAAGTTAAAGGAAGCAGCACTGATGAGATGTGATCATTTTTAGATAGGAAACTTTGCAAAGCTTTCCATCGACATCTTATTCAATTCGCTTGGGCTTCAAACAAACAAGAGAAGAACAAAGAGGAAAAAGTGACCAGCTTGGAGCATTTTAAAATTACACCTTATAATAATTTCAAAATGTTCTTTCATTCAAATTTGGATTCTACACTCTCTAAGCCCCAACTACCAAAATCCTGCAAAAAACGCCTAAAACGGAGTTCGGATGAAGCAGTTATGAGCGAAACAAAATTAGCATGCAAAATAGTGGGGATTTTCGCAACAATAGCGAAAATTTCGCAACAATAGCGAAAATTTTGCAACGTGAAAATTTCGCAACAATAGCGAAAATTTCGCTGTTGTATAGCGAAGTCCGCCATAGCCAAATTTCTCTACCAATGATTGATTTCCATTTTTTTTTAAATAAAAAATATAATAATTAATAAGTAAAAATAATAATAATAAAAATAAAAATAAAAACATTTTTTTTAGAGAAATTTTTTTTTTATATATATATAAAAAACATTTTTCAAAAACAAAATAATAATAATAATAAACTTTTTTTAAATGTTTTTTTTGAAAATAAAAAATAAAAAAATTAATAAGTAAAAATAATAATAATAATAAAAAATAAAAACATTTTTTTTTTCAAAAACAAAATAAATAATAATAATAATAATAATAAAAACTTTTATTTAAATATATTTTTTTAATATAAAAATAAAATAAAAAACAAACTTTAACTTTTTTTTTTTACCTCATTTTACTGCTATCGCTTTGTCCTTACTGGAGGTCGTGCATGCACTTTGCTACTAGCTTAAATTTCAGAGATACGAAAATTTCACTCGTTACTACATTGCGAAATTTCAATTTCATCATTGCTAATTCTTATATGGTCATAAAATTTCTCGCTTCCCTACTTTACTATTTCTTCATTCCAAATTTTCAAAATTTCACTTAAATGCAAAATTAACACAAGAAAATTAAGAAAAATTGCAGAAAAGTAAAAATTAATCTAAGAACAATAATTAATTAAAAATTAGAGAAAATCTAAGAATATAAATTAAAGAAATCAAAATAAAATATGATAAAATGAAATAAAACAAGAAAAATTAAACTAAGGCTGTTGGAACTGGCGGAGCTCAAAAATGCCGGGGTTCGGGTGCTCCAAATCCGAACCGGCACCCGAACCAACCACTGTGCCATGCAATGTAGGTAGCTGCTTGTGTCTTTGATGTAGTGGCAAAATTCTGTAGAGAGGCCACTAATCTATTGAAGTTACTTAGCCAAAGCAGTGCAAATTGGGTGGCCTTTGAAGTAGGTGTTTTTGGTGTGGAATGTGCTGAAGGGGAAGGCAGGATGTACACTTGGTAAGTGGAGGGGCTACCGGGGCAGTGGGCTTTAGTGGTCAAGGCAAGTAAGGGGGCAGGTTCAGCTTCAAGGGAATTGGTTGAAGGTAAACTCTTGTGGCTCTTCCTCGCTTCTATTCCACCGCTCCCTGCTATCAAGGCACCGACCGTTCTTCTTTTTCCTATGCTAAAAAGTAACACCAATGTTTGAGGATTCGGGATAACCCTTCAACAACTTCTACAAAATCCTCTCTATCATCTCTTCCTTGTAGTTGCTGCTCAATGCTTCTCTACCATGGTGTCACTAGAACTCTTCCTCCGGATTATCAAGAATGACATGAGGTTTTCAATGGAGTCTCATGTGTCATTCCCATTTATGCTCAAAGTCATTTTTAGCCCATCTATTTCTTGTTCAAATCGTCTTCCGCCAAGGATAATTCTCTCGATTCAATGGGCATTAATCTCCTTATTCTCTGCCAAAAAGTCATCCACTATCCGGGTAAGGTCCAAAATGGCTTGTTCAAATGGAGGGATTGACTGTGGTGGCTAAGGTGACTGAGGGGTCGGGCTAATAAAAACTGAGGTTCGTATGAGCATATCATGGAGGTCTCGTTCCTACGAGGAATCGGGTGTTATTCCAACTATGGCTGTAAACACTACCATGGTGAACTTTATCCATTGGTTTCTGGTAGTCCTTCATGGACCTATATTCACTTGGGTTCCTTCTCCACTGTGTTGTCGACTTTTCCATGACTCCGGTTTATGTAATCCCTCATGGACATATATGCATCTAGTGGTTACCCCGCCACATGTCGGACTGAGACTGCCCTCGCTCCATCGGGTTCAAATTCAACCTTGATTGAGAAACTCTATCCCACTGAAATACGAACCCTCGTGAATAAGAACAAAGCAAACACCAAAATAAGAAAAACAACTCTACTAAAAGGGGTAAAGTTAGATAAAACAAAAATAAAATGAAAACAAAATTAAACACACCAAAACACTAAAAAGATATATATACGTGGTTCACTTAATCAGGATGAGGGATCACAAGTGTTCAACAAGTCATCATATGCACTTAGGCACCATCCCCGGCAACGGCGCCATTTGATTCTTGCCACAGTAGGGTGATCCGAAATCAACAAAATTTGTATCCTAAATTCCTCCTACTGTCGTAGTCAAGCTACTGCAGTATACCGGTCTAGGGTCGAACACAGGGATGGGTTTTCTTCGTACAAATGATTTGAGTGAAGTCAAAAACGGTGAATTAAATTTGGATTTTGGGGTTTTGGTAAAAACAATGAGGGTTTGATGATGAAAACTGAAAATAAATTGAAGTAAATAAGAAAAATAAGAAAAATAATAAAAGAGGTCTCCTTGAAGTATCAGGCTACTGGGCTTAGGATTCTAGGGCAACTGAGGGGTCCTCATGGTCATTTCCTCGCGTTGGGGAGGATGACATATAGTCATCTCCCGAACCGGATCTTCATTTAGGTATAAAACCTAACCCAAAATATTTCATTTTTGAAATGGCATCGACCGCCATCGTTGGTCACCAACAGTGAAGAAAAAGTCACCTGGACTCCCCTTTCAATGGGTCATAGAGGGTAACTAATGAATATCCGTGGATCTAACAATAAGCATCCACTGAGCCCTAAAACCTTACCAAATAATAGCCATTCAAGGAGATTCAAAGGGATAAAAACCGCGCTTAGAAAGGAACACAAGGATTTGATGCAAGGATACCGCGTTGAAGAATGTGGGAACCTCCAGCAGCCTTAGATCCTGTGACCAAAGCAGCCTCTCTCCGCTCAAGGAGGTGAAGGGAGATGGCATCCCTTGATTTGTCATCATCAAGGGGTGTTTCGCTGCCCAGAAAGTGCCAAGAAAATGAGAGAAAAAGGGAACAGTGAAGAGCAGAAACGAGGGAGCTGAAAGCTTCCCCCTAAAAATTTATTGCAGAAGTGATTGATGTTTACAAACCTTGACTCTAGCTTATATAGTGTGCAGAGCAAGGGAAATTACAAAAACAAACCAAAACAAAGGCTATTACAAGGGTAGAAAGGAGAAAAACCAAAACGGAGTCGTTTGGATAAAAAACAAGGGCAACAATTTTCGCTATGCACAATGATTTTCGCTATCATAGCGAAATTTCGCTATGATAGCTGAAAAATTCGCATCATAGCTAGAATACAGTATAGCGAAATTGAAATTTTCGCTATGCATAGTACTTTGCTATCACAGCTTAAAATTCGCAGATAGCGAAAATTCCAACAGAGCGAATTTCGCTTCACTGCTCATCACCGTTGCTCCATCGTTCCTGCTTCCAACCTACATCCTCGCATCCCCTCTTTTTCTTATTTCTTCTTTTCTCAGCTTTCTTTCCTCTTGGTCTCGATCTATGATGCTGAGTTTGACTCCGAGTTCTTCATGTTGGATCGACTAACAATGTTGCATGAATTAGCTCAAAACTCGTGAAAAATTTTCCCCAAAATGCGATCAAGAGGAATAAGAGGGACCTTAATGTGTAAATCGAAAGTTAATTAGAACCATTAGTATACAAAAAGCACTCAAAACCTATAACAAATAGTTCAAAATAGAACTTTGGCACTAATCATAAGGCTCAAATGGCTGGAGCTCAAGAAATTAATTTAAGGAGCTCAACTACTTAACTCAGGCCATGCAGCCCAATAGTCAGTTCAGCTCAGGCAATTTAGCCCATAAGGCCTCAACGCCCAAGAGCCCAGCAGCTAAATTTGAATAGCTCAACTACTCAACTCAGGTCATGCTGCCCAAGAGTCGGGCCTAAACTCGTGCATTCAGCCCACGGCTTCCTCGAGCCAACTCAGTTTTGAAAGTTCAACCACCTCAACTCCTGCACTTATGCGCACTTGCAGAGACGCTCACCAGCAATGACCACCTGAGTCTCGCAGTCGCTTTGAAGAGCTCGCCACTCAACTCAGCCATGTAGCCCAAGAGTCGGTCACAGAAATTAGTCTGGGGTAAGGCCCCTGGGGGCTACCGGACGATCCCCGCAGCCACTTTGAAGAGCTCAACTACTTATCCCAGCCGGCGTTCTTAAGAGCCGGGCTCATCTCAGTAATTTAAATTCATAAGGCCTCAACGCCCAAGAGCCAAATAGCTCAGTTTAAAGAGCCTAACCGGTCAACCTCAGGCCATGCCCCCAAGAGTCAGCCTCACCTCGTGAGCCCGAGCCCATAAGGTCTTCAGCCGCCAGGAGCCCAACAACCCGCCTTTAAGAGCTCAACTACTAACTCAGCCATGATGCGGAGCACTATAAACACACCAAACATTGGGAATTCACCCTAATTATTGAAGAATTGGATTGTAAGGGGTCAAGACGCATTGAATACATGTGGAAACCCTTTGACCTCATTTGGGCCTTGGGGCAAAAACGTGGTCGACTTGACAAACCCCCGATGTGGAGCCGCCATATTAATTTTAGAAAGCTCGTTTATTTATTTTACGAAGATTTGCTTTATTTATTTTAGAAAGTTTGTTTTATTTATTTTAGGAAGATTTGCTTTGTTTATTTTAGAAAGTTTTCTTTTAGGAGTTGCTTTTTGTAATTTAGGAAAATTTCTTTTCCTAGTTAAAGTAGAAGGTTTTTGTAATGAAAGTTTCTTTTCTTAGTTAAAGTAGTAAGTTGCTTTTGGATTTAGAAAGTATGAGGCTAAGTATATATTAAATTCCATAATGTAGTTCTTGACAATCATTCAAGCTAATAATATTTTCGATTTCTTTAAGAGTTCTCTTGTTCTCTTTATCTCTTGGTGATTCCTTGGGGACGCAGTTCGTGGGCTTCTCATACCTAGGTGAATTCTTTGGTGGCGAAGTTCTTTGTCCCGCTTTATCAATCAACCTCGTCTTATTAGCTGATCGCATGGCGCTCACTTCATCATCCATCTTGTGTGGATCGCTTTCATTAAACCGGTAAGTAACCACTTTGTGTGGTAAACTCTACTTTCCATCACCATCTCATCTTTTCTAAACTTTCCATAACCATATTTTCAACCTTCAACCCAAAATCCTTTCCAAATCTGCTCCATATTACTAAACCTTCCTAAAATACTCCCTTCCCTTATATACCATAAAATCACCTTTCTTAACTTAGAAAATCTCCAAAATTCGTCCATAACCTATTTTGGCCCAAGAAAACTACCCCAAACCCATATTTTGACTTACCTAAACTTCTGGATCATCCATCACAGTCCCAACCTTGCATCAAAGTGGTATCATAGCTCATGGATTGATGGCTGATCATAAACTAAACGGTGTGCTTGATGCTAGAGACAAGACTTAGATACGGTTTGAGTCAGCTCACTAGCCAAGGAGGAAAATATGATTTTATGAAGGTTTGCAAATTCTAGTCAACTTGAACGTGCTCTCTTGGGGCATAAGAAAGCCAAAGGTGCTGTATGTACTAGACTAAGTGATTATCATGGAGGCATGGATTGCTACCAATGTAATGAAGATTACTATAAGAGGCATGGTAACTATGATGAAGTTTTAGATGCAATCCAAAATTTAACATTCCGTAATTCGATGGAAGGATGGATCCTGGATGAATTTTGATTGGCGATTATAGCAGGAGCATGTCTTTGAGTATTATGATTCCCCCGAACGTGAAAAGTGAAGCTGGTGGCTGGCAAAGATGTGCAAGAATGCTTCTATTTGGTGGAAAACATGAAGAGACAACGAAAGAGATGGTAAAAAGAAGATTCAAACTTGGGAAAGATGAAGAAAGAACTAAAAGGAAGTACCTTCCTTTAACTACTACTTCAAGACATCTACCTCAAAATCTCGAATTTTAAGCAACTAGATTTGAGTGTGGAGAGTATTCGGCCAAGTTTGTAAACTTGATTATCAAAGGAGACTTTGCAAGAGGCCGAAATATGCATAGCCCACTACTACATTGCCGTTTGAGAGATCCGGTATTGCAGAGCTATTTTTTTGCAACCATATAATAGTCTTCAAGATGTGATGAAACTTGCTTTGAAGGTTGGGAAAAAAAAAAAGTATGGAAACTCTACTACAACTAAGAGTGTGACTAATGAAGGGTTTGTTGAGGGTTCTAATTCTTGGAATCCTAGTGGTACGAAAACTACCCCCACTCAAGTAAAGAGTGAAGCGCAACAAGAATTGGCTTCTAAGTCAAAGACGTGTTTTAAGTGCCAAGGGTTGGGGCATATTGATTCTGAATGTCCTAACCAAAAAGCGTTTGCCTTAATTGAGGAAGATGGAAGCTGGCGCGAAGAAGATGTCAACAAGTGATCGAATCTAACCATGTCCAAGAAGACGATGAGAATAACCACCGCTGTCAAAATCTGTTGGATGTTAGCATAGTCGAATCTAACCATATCCAAGAAGATGAGGAGAAGAGTTCACTACTGGCCAAATTTTGATTTAGAAATGAAAGATGTTTCAGATGCGACGACTTTGGTTGCTGAAGAAACCAAAGAAAAGAATTCACAAGAAGCAAAATCAATTATAGAATTTATTGAAGTAATGTCAAAGAAATACTACACATTTGTTTTCTACTCATATGAGGGGTATTCTAACATCAGTCAGGACTCCTACATACCTGTGCTCTGTTTTTCCTAATAAGCTAGCTCTATGAAGAGCCCTAAGGAGCATGAAGAGTTTAAAAACACAAGTTGATGATTTTCGACAAAGGGCTTGTTCAAGAGAGTGAAAAGTTCCTAAGTGTGGTTCTCTACTATGTTGGTATGAAAAGATGGATCTTGAGTATGTGTTTTGATTGCCAAGCTTTCAACAACATTTTTATTCATGAGGAAGCAAGATTCAAATACAAAGGGGCAAAGAGTGGAACAATACAAAGACAAGCATGAAGGTTAATAACGGGCTGGTATTTGATCCAGAGGGAGCACCCGGGTTACACATGATAAAAGAGAGGTGTTCCAAGTCAGGCACAAGAATAGATGGTTCTCCAAGATTATTAAGAAGATCATAAAGAATGCTACAAGGTTAAATTGTCCTAAGGATCGCAATATCTTTCCTACATTCAAGGTTGATTTGAGGCTCATCATGGTGAAGACTCGAGGACAAGTCTTTTTCCAACTATAGGTTTGATGCAGAGCATCTATAAACACACCAAACATTGGGAATTCAGTCCCAATTATTGAAGAATTGATTGGGGAGGTCAAGACGCATTGAATACATGTGAAAAACTCCTTTTTGACCTCATTCGCCTTGGCAAAAACGTGGTCAGACTTGGACAAACTTCCATGGAGCCGCCATATTAATTTTTTAGGAAAAAGCTCATTTTATTTATTTTTTACGTAAAGATTTGCTTTTATTTATTTTAGAAAGCTTGCTTTATTTATTTTAGGAAGATTTGCTTGTTTATTTTATAAGTTTTCTTTTGTGAGCTTGTTTTTTGTAATTTAGAAAATTTCTTTCCTAGTTAAAGTGAAGGTTTTCTTTGTAATTTAGAAAGTTTCTTTTCTTAGTTAAGTAGTTGCTTTTTGATTTAGAAAGTATGAGGCTATATATACACTCATACGTAGTCTCACAACTACCAAGCTTAATAATATTTTCGCATTTCTTTAAGAGTTCTCTCGTTCTCTTATCTCAAGGGATTCCCTGGGGACGCAGTTCGTGGCTTCTCATACCTAGGTGAATTCCTTGGTGGCGAGCCTTGTCCTATTTATCAATCAACCCGGTCCATAGTTGATTGTGGCGCCTTTCACTTCATCATCCATCTTGTGTGGATCGCTTCATTAAACCTAAGAAGTAACCACTCTTGTGCAAACCTACTTTCCATCACCATCTCATCTTTCTCTCTAAACTTTCCATAACCATATTTTCAACCTCAACCCAAAACTTTCCAAATCTGTTCCATATTACCAAAAACCTTCCTAAAATACCCCTTTCCCTTATATACTATAAAAATCACCTTTCTCTTAACTTAGAAAATCTCCAAAATCTTGTCCATAACCTATTTTCCAGCTCCAAGAAACTAAATTCCCAAACCCATATTTCGACTTACCTAAACTTCCCCTCGATCATCCATCACGTCCCAACCTGCATCAGCCACAAACTCAAGAGTCGTAAGGTACCATGTAATTTAGCCCATAAGGTCTCAAATACTTGTGGTTAATGCAGCCCAATAACAACTCCAACACTAACTCAAGCCACGCAGCCCTAAGAGCCGGCCTCGCCTCGTGCTATTTTAACCCATAACGCCTTACCGCCTAGGAGCCCAGCAGCTCAATTTGAATAGCTTAACTACTCAACTAAGGCTCGCCGCTCAAGAGTCGGCTTCACTGCATTCAAATTTCAAGGAGCCCTCAAGTACTGGGTCAAGAGCTCGCGATCAACTGTGCCATGCACCCTAAGAGTCGGCCTTCACCTCAAGCAATTCTAAATTTCATAGCATTCCAACGTTAAGGATCCCGGGGAAGAGCCTGCTTGAATAGCCCAAGTACTCAACTCAAATTCCATGCACCCCAAGAGCTTTACTCTTCACCAAAGTAATTTAAAATTTGATAAGGCCTCGCGCCTAGGAGCCTAGCAACATTTAAGGAGCTCAACTACTTAATCCCAGCCATGCAAACCCTAAGAGATGCCTACCAAAGTAATCTTGAATTTCATAAGGTTCAACTCTCAAGAGCTCCAAAGAAATTTCGCTTTGAAGAGCTCAACATTTAACTCAGTTATGTACCCCAAGAGTCAGGGTCACCAGTAATTTAGCCCATAAGGCCTTAGCGCCCAAGAGCCCAACAGCTAAATTTTAATAGCTCAACTACTCAACTCATGCCATGCTGCCCAAGAGTCGCATAACCTGAAGATTCAAATCCCACCTGAGCTCCGCAACTCGGGCTTTGGAAAAGCTCAACCACTCAACCGCCATGCACCGGGAGCCGCCCACCCTGAAATGACCACCTGAGCTCAAAGAGTCGGCTTAGAAGAGCTCATCTACTCAACTCAGGCAATGCAGCTCAAGAGTCTGTTCACCTTAGGCAATTAAGACTATAAGGCCTCAATGTCGAGGGATCCCCCGCAGCCATCTCTTGAAGAGCTCAACTTACTTAACTCACCCAAGCAAATCTCAAGAGTCGCCTCTGCCTGCTGTGCAATTTAGACCATAAGGCCTCGCCCAAGAGCCCAAAAGAGGGGCTCAGGCTTTGAAGAGCCTAACTACTTTAACTCACTCCATGCAAACTCAAGAGTCGGCTTCACCAAGCAATTTAGCCTATAAGGCCCTCAACACCTAGGATCCTGAAGAACTCGCCTTGAAGAGCTCAATCCATCAACTCAGCCATGCACCAAAGAGCCGGGCCTCAACTCCACGCACTTAGCCTATAAAGCCCGCCGCCAGAGCACACCACTGGCAGCGAGCTCAAATACTCAACTCAAAGCATGCAGACGAAGAGTTGGTCTGGGCCAGCTATTTAGCCCATAATTTAGCGCCTGTGAGCCTAGCAACTCAATCTGAATAGCTTAACTACTCAATTAAGGCTGTCATAAGCCGCCAAGAGTCAGCCTCACTGCATTCAACCCATCAGAAATTTCAAGAAACAAATAAGAGCCTGCCTACTTAATCCCTGTGCCATGCAAATTCTAAGAGACAATTCAATGAGTACTTAAGCCCATAAGGCCTCAGCGCCTAGGAGCCAAGCAACTCAGTTTGAAGAGCTCAACTACTCAACTAAGGCCATGCAGCCCAAGAGTCAGTTAAGCTCAGCCAATTTAGCCCATAAGGCCTCAGCGCCTAGGAGCCCAACAGCTCAGTTTGAAGAGCTCAAATACTCAACTCATGCCATGCAGCCCTAGAGTCAGTTCAGCTCAGGCAATTTAGCCCATAAGGCCTTAGAGCCCAGGAGCCCAACAGTTAAATTTGAATAGCTTAACTACTCAACTCAGGCCATGCTGCCCAAGCGTAAGTTCAACTCAAGCATTTAGCCAACAGCCCCTGTGAGCCCACCTTTGAAAACTTCACCACTGCAACTCAAAGCACGAATTTCAAGAGCGAGTTCAAATTTGGCAATAGCCCACGGAGCCTCAATACCAATTCAAGAGTCAAATTACCAACTCAGCCATAGCCTGGGCTGAGCCGGGCGAGCTCAAGCAATTAAGCCCATAAGGCCTCAGCGGCTCAGGAGCCCAAGAAATTTCGCCTTGAAGAGCTTAACAACTCAATTCAGCTGGCCTAAGAGTTAGTTCACCAAAGAATCAGCTCAAGGCTTCAGCTGGGCCAGAGCGAGTAACTCGTTTTTGAAGAGCTCAACTACTAACTCAAAGCATGTGTACCCCAAGAGTCACCACTTTCATACTCTTAGCCCATAGTGCTCCGCCAGAGCCCAAAGAATTAGTTCAAGAGTCGAACTACTCAATCTGGGCCATGCGTACCCCAAGAGTCGGGCCTACCCGTGCACTGAGCCCATAAGGCCTCGCCAGAACCTAGAAGCTCATATTGAAGAGCTTAAATACTCAACTCAGGCCATGTAGCTCAAGTGTCAATTCAAATGTGCAAATTAGGCCCATACGCCACAACGCCTTTAAGGCCGCACTCAACAACCCAACTCCGCTCATGCTTCGCCGAAGAGTCGGGCCACTGTGCATTAGCCCGCGGAGCCCTCGACAATTTCAATTTGAAAAGCTCAATTGCTCCTCAACCTGTGCCATGCAGCCTAAGAGATAATTCACGCCGGGCACACCCCACGGACCTCGCACTCGGGCCGAAAAGCCTCGTGCACTCAACTCATGCCATGCACCCCAGGAGTCGGCCTTCCAGCTCAGTAATTTAGCCCCATAAAGCCTCAATACTCGTGGAGCCCAAGCATATTACTAAATCAAGAGTCGAACTACTCAATCTGGGCCATGCACCAAGAGTTATTCACTGTGCACTCGAGCCCACAAGGCCCCGCCTAGGTCCAAGCTCGACAAGAGCCCAAATACTCAACCTCAAAGCATGCAGCCCAAGGTCAATCTCAAACCCAGCAAATTAGCCCATACGCCCACAACGCCTAGAAGGCCAGCAGCTCAACAACTCAACTCAGGCCATGCTGCCCAAGAGTCAGTTTAGCTCAGGCATTAAGCCCACGGAGCCTCGGCAGCTCAATTTTGAAAAGCTCAATTGCTCAACTCAGGCCATGCAGCCCAAGAGACAATTTAGTTTTAAGTAATCACCTCCCACCTGACCCCCTCGCCACTCCCGGGCTCAAAAGCCTCGGGACATTCAACTCATATGTGCATCTGCTCCCAGGAGCTCAGCAACTAAGTTTAAAGAGCTCAAATACTCAACTCAGGCCATGCAGCCCAAGAGTCAGTTCAGCTCAGGTAATTTAGCCCATATGGCCTAAGCTCCCAGGAGCCCAACAACTAAATTTGAATACTGTCTATTTAACTCAGCCATGCAGCCCAATAATAAGCCACCAGTAATTTAGCTCATAAGACCTTAAGTCTCTGTGGCTCCAAGAGCCTAAATTTGAATGTCTCAACTACTCAACTCCGCCATGTCGCCTCTATGAGCCGGGTCACCGCTTTTGAAAAAGCTCAACTACTAACTTAGGCCACATGCGCACTAAGTGCCAGCTCAAATATGGCGGGGCCACCCCACCTGAGCCCTCAAAGAACTCCGTCTCGATGAGCCTCGCCACTCAACTCCAGCCCCGCAGCCCCAAGAGCTCGCCCCAGCTCAGGCACGAGGGCCCATATGTCCGGGGTCGCCAGGAGCCCAGCGCCCGCCTTGAAGAGTTCAACACTCAACTCAAAGCACGCAGCCCCAAGAGTCAGCTTCCCACTGAAATTTAGCCCATAAGGCCTCAGGGCCCAGGAGCCTAGTAGCTAAATTTGAATAGCTCATCTACTCAACTTAGGCCATGCTGGCCATGAGTCAGTTCAACTCTGGAAATTAAGCCCATAAAGCCTCAGCGTCGAGGATCCCTGCAGCTCAATTTTGAAGAGCTCAACTACTTAACTTAGGCCAAGCATGTGAGACCCCAGAAAATTCCAATTTTCTGAAAAATGGCAAAATCGTAATTTCGGTAAAAATGCGAAATTTTTCTAGATCTCGGATGAAAAAACAGATTTAACCGTTGAACTTCAAATCTAGCTACCATTCACAAATTCCGAGACAGTCGGAATTTGCACGCTTTTCGAGGAAACGAGCATCGAGTGGGACACTTGGCGAAATTTGAGTGGCACACAGGGCGCCACATGTGAAGCTCCAATTCAGTCAAGTTGAGTTTAAGGTGGGACCCACGTGAACACATGGCATGATGCCATTGGGTAGAAAAGTCAAAAGAGTGGAAAGAGGATATGGAAGGCATTATTTGAAATGTTAATGAATGAGACAAAAGAGTCAATAGTGATATTCTCAAAGGGAAAAAGGAGCAAAACGTAAAGGGGAAGACATTTTTCTGGCAGTGAGCTTAGGTTTTTTTATTTTAGAGAGAGAGTGTGTATCTTATCTCTAAGATCCCGGGCGATCCGACCGTCGGATTCCTTCGCTCTTGCAAACTAGTCATGACAACATGTTGAGCTTCAAATTTACCTTATTCTGAAAACACTAACAACAAAATTAAAACACTATTGGAATTTTCATCCCAGCAGTAAAAAAAAAACAGCGGCAAATAAAATAACAAAAAAAAAAAAAAGAAAAAGAAAAGAGAATGGATAGAATCCTTATTACTTAGCTTAGGTTGCCTCCTAAGAAGTCGTCCGTTTGTGAGTCCATTTAGACTCATTGGAAAAGTACTAGTGCTTCCATTTGACCAATCATTCATCTTGGAAAGCACTTCCTTCATAACCATTCAGCTCAAGGATGTTTTTTCAGACTTTGAAGAGGGAAAGAAACTCAAATCCCTTTAATTATGGTCATGGTCACCCATTCTCTTTCTCAAAACAAATTTCTATGATGTGATAAACACATTTATGCTTAGAGGGGAATGTTCAAACTTGGTCCCTTTTGATTGAAGCAAGCTGAAGAATTTTCTGCACATGGCTCTTTCTTGCTCCGTCAAAGGTAATGGTTGGTGAAGATTGAACTTTGATTTTTCCTCACCCACAAGCAAGCACAGCTCCCCTTGTTGATGTCAATCCATGCCAGTTTTAAGGAAAGAAGTGGTCTTCTTAGTATATGAGAATTTTGTAGATCCCTTCAATGCCCCAAGTCACAAAATCCATGGGAAGGTAAATGTGTCAATCTTCACAAAAAATGTTTTCAGCCATTTGTAAAGACTAAAGATATATAAATTTATACACTATTACCAAAGGACTATTGTCTAATCTCAAGAACGCGCCCAAAAACTTGTTAAGTGACCGATGATGTATATGTGAAAATATGGCCATGAGTGGAATGTGGTAAATACTCAAAACTGATTTGAAACAAAAGTAAGTTACTCAAAAAACTGAAATGAAAAAGTATTACTAACACTCAACTCCTTTCCGCAAGTGCGCGGGTCATACAGCACAAAGTGACTCTGTGGAGTCCTGACATCGCATCTACGAGATCGAGGTTCTTCTAATTGGAATTTGATCACCCGACATAAAGGGCTCTTCACTATTTAGGCTACCAAGTAGGATGTCGAATAAAATCAATTTAATTGAAACAAAACTGATTTAAAAACTAATCCTAAAAAATCTACCAAATAAATAAACTACTTAATTTTTAAAAGGTATGAAGAGAGTCACTACTGATTTAGTGATAATTATTATAAAAACATTTACTTCCTTGAAAGTGCAACATTTAGAGTTGAATTCTAGATTTGTCCAAAGCAATGTAGTATAGATTGGATTTTCCATACACCATATATTTCACTATCTAACACACCATTCTTTCGTGACAAATGGGTCTAAATAGCTACTTGTAAAATTTGACCCTCTTTAAGATTTGATTGTTTTTCTTTTCCAATACTTCACAACCATTTCTTAGGACTAAAGAATTCTTGCCCCCATAGACAGGATAATGCAAGCCTTCTCCAATGTAATTGGTATCTCGTCCTTCAAATCTAATAAAATTTTCTATCTCCTTGATTAGATCTTTGCTAACACAGATCAAGATCCTCATCGATTCAAGGAGAAAACCTCTGACAACTAAATTGATACATCATCTAATTAATCACACCATGAGTAAATTAGTGATCTATCAAAGTAATTTTCGCAGTTCATTAGTTCCAAGATATTACCCAATATACCCAAAGTTATCATTTTACTCTCATGAATCTCCATCTCGTGTCACCAGAGGGTATCCTAGAAATCAGAGCAAAGATACATCTCTTTTTTGGGTATAAGCTACTAATATTCCGAATAATTCATTATATGAACAAAGACTAATTATATAAATTCAGTATTCAAACCCACAAAATAATCGAAAATCCTAAATTTGAATGTTCAACAATTAAACCCCAACCCTAGAGGGTGTTTAATGTTTCCACATCGGGATTCCAATCATCACCAATCAAACAAAAAAAAAGTAAGAAAATGAAGAAAGAAATCAAGAGAAAGAAGAGAAAAACCTGGTTTGAGCTTAAATTTCCTCAATGTAAAGAGAAATAAATTGAATATCCGAAAGTACAACAATCGAAATCTCTTCAATATAAATAAAATATGCTCTAAGATCTATTAAAAATAACTGCAAAAACCAAGAAAATGCAGCTTTAGAGAGAGAAAACCCATGAGAGAGAGAAAATCCGCATTTTTAGCTCAATCTTTGTTTGAACCTTAGGGAAATCTGAATCCCCATTATACAAAGACCGAAATCTCTTCAACGTAAAATTAAAATCATTTAAAACTACTCTAAAATCTAAAACAAATCAAAATCTACAAAAACTGAAAATGGGCGCCTAGAGGGAGAAACCCCATGAGAGAGGCTCAACTTCCCGCTGCCTCTTTACCTAAAAAAAAACGAAGATATATATGGTCCCGGTGAACGGGCTTGAACAGTCAAAACTCCACCTCGCCTTTTTAGGTTTCTGAAGATGCTTCGTCACATACTGTGTTTTCGTCATGACACCATTTTCTTTCGCGATTTACTCGTCACGCACACCATTTTTCGTCGCGACACCATTTCCTATCGCGACTAATTACCGGACAAGAATCGGTTTTTCTTCTCTAACTTGTCAAGGCCATAACTTCTTTGTTTTAACTCGGATTCGGGCGTGTGAGTACTGAAAGCTCTTTACAGAATGCAGCCATGAGGGAATTTGAACCATTTGATGTTCCAAATGGTACAAGAAAAATTCATCTTTCCAAAGGGTGCGCTATGAGACTCTCGCTAACTCTTCTTCTTTTGGAAATACATTGCTCATTTCTTGCCAAATCACTTGCTTTTCATCAATAATCCTACAAAACCAAGCTTAGAGGAAATTTTGGTGAGTTTCATATGAATATGGATATAAATGTACAAATAGCATGTGAAAATGAACTCAAAACATGATGAGTTTTGCACTCATCAATCACCCCCAAACTGAAGTTTTGCTTGTCCTCAAGCAAAGAAAAGAGCAAGTTGCTCATTCCTACAATGGAAGAGAAGAGTTCATTTCACCCTTTTTATTTAACCAAAACTGAGTAATTAAGCTTTGCAAGGGGTATGTGATATGTGTCTCAAGAATTACCCTTACAAGGAATATAGAGAATATGATCAAGATAATTTATTCATTTTAATAGTGAATTAATCTCATAATAGACAAATTTAGATCATGGTTCTACTAGTGTGTGTGTGTGTGTATCTTCCCTATCCAAACAATTGCAAGCTAGATGAGTTTATGAGAATTGAGATGGGCATGTGGATCTCATAAGATAATTTATTTAGGTTCCATAGGCTTGTTGTTCTATCACTTCCGCTTAATGTGCACACACAACTCTAAGCTCAAGTAGGTCTTTATAAGCTTGTAATGTAAGGCTTGGGTAAGGGTAGAAGTTGAGTAGTCATTTTAGGGCTAAAACTTACCCAAACATACATATTTTTCCTAAGATTACGTCCTACTCCATCCCGATTCTTACCATCAAAGATAGTGACACTCTCAAACACCCTAAAATCGTTTAGGCATCCTTCCATAATTTCATATCACTTCTTTCGCACAAATTCTGCATTCTTTCAACAAACACCAAGAAGCCTTTTCTTAAGACAAGGTTATTAGAGTAGTGCAATGTCAAACCCCTTAAGCTTTCTACCAACCCTTAGCGTAGCTTTAAATCAATAGCCCTAAACCAATTGGCCTTAGGGGTATTAGGTGCTGAGACACCCCCTTAGGAATTACTTGCTCTAGTAAGGAAGGCTACGAGGCTAGACTCACTCTTCCTTGACTTTTTATTGTATTTTGCTTCTTTTACACTTGATATTTTTTCTCTCAATTAACTTTACTCATTTCAACCAATTTAGAGTTATTTTTCCTATGGAAAATAACTCCCCCAAACTTGCTCTTCACCACATTTCTCAATTATGTTCAAATCCTCATGTTCTTGGTGAGTTTGGTTCTTTATTGAGGGATAGTGATGTATAGGAAGGTTATTGGCTTAAACTTGGTTCTTTTTATAAAAATGCACTTTGGCTCTTGGCTACCAACATCTTACTAGAGGAATATGCATATGCATATTAATAGGTTAGCTTGAAAGGCACAATCTTCCAATGATGGCCTATATCATTTCTCAATTGTCAGGTTATTTGGTGATTTCTGCCTATGATAATAGAACAAGTTCTAGAACCTATGGAGATCAAAATAGATGGATTCAGAAACCTTCTCTAACCCAAGCAAAAACTGCTTTTCAAGGGTACTTAGTGACCACGTGCATGGATTTTGAGAAACCAATGACTAAATAGCCTATTAAGCATTAAGTCCTATTATCTCTAATATTGTCCATATGCCAAGGGTTCATTTATGGTCCTTATTGACATCACAACAACTCCAAGCAAAACTCAATTAACTCAATAAACTCTAACTAAAAATATACCAAACTAAGATGTAAGTTAGGAAGCATCAAACAGTCATTATCCAAAAAGCACTGTACAGAAAATTTCATCCTCAAACTGTCATTTGCAAACATGGTGTGACAAGATAAACTAACAAAAATAAACACCCCCAAACTTTGAGATGAACATTGTCCTAAATGTCTAGCAATGACAAAGGAAGCAATAAAGTAAAAGAGTAATAAAGAGAGTTGGGAAAAGTGAACTCCCTTTGTAGTCTCGCCACTGTAAATAGGAACCTTGATGATTTTCAGACATTACATTGGTGTACTACCCTTGATATACTATTTGCTTTGGAGCCATGAAAGTGGTTGCATTTTCTCAAACACTTGGTATGCAATTCAACTTCCTTCACCAAATGAGTGAGTTTTGGATTCTTCAAACCTCCTTCAATACATGCAAATCACTCCACAATCAACAATGATCCACAAAGAACTCCAAAACAAACAACTACACAAAAAATTTTCTTCCATTGTAAATCCTCTTGATGCTCGAATGATGGATGGAAAATCGGGTTCAACAGTAAGTTTCAGGGTTTGTGACGGTTTTTAAGCTTGAAGATTATGGAGATGGATTGGGAGGAATGTGGATTTAGGATTTGAGTGGATGGGAGATGAATTTGAAAGTGGTTGGAAGCGCAAGGGTTGGAGGGAAAGAGTATGGGCAGAATAGAGTATAAAGTAGGAAGAAGAAAATGGGGTTTAAAGGGTTAAAAGCTCTGTTTTCGTGACCGTGGTGGTCGGGTCACGTCGCAATTTTGCTCAAGACTCGCTTTTTATCCAACTTGTTATACTCATATCTCCTTCATTTTAGCTCTGACCCTGATGTAAGGACTCGCTGAAAGCTCTTTCAATGTAGAATGTGCTCATGGGCTGAGGTGAACCATTTGGAGCTCCCAATCAATACAGAAAAATCAGAATGTTCAATGCTGTCCAGTGTGATAATTTCTGACTTTAGGTTCTCTTTGCTTTGTCTCTTGCCCATATCACTTGCTATCCTTCAAAAGTCCTTCATGCTTATATATTCTTTCAAAATTCCTCCAATAGCAACCCTTAATTCTTTTATTCATGCTTGAACTCATCTCTTGTCTTCAATTCTCCTCAAGCATGATCATGAACCTTCCAACTTTATATTTCAGTTCAATTTGGTTCATTTCATCTCAAAAACCTGAAATTTGATGAACATCTCCACTCCATTTTTTTTTCACACTTCAAGCACTATAATTACATCAACCACTTTCCAACTTCTTGCCTTCGCTCTTGCAAACTAGTCATGACAACATGTTGAGCTTCAAACTTATCTTATTCTGAAAACACTAACAACAAAGTTAAAACACTATTGGAATTTTCATCCCAAAGTAGAAAAAAAAAAGAACAAATAAAATAACTAAAAAAAATAGTAAAAGAAAAGAGAATGGATAGAATCCTTATTACTTAGCTTAGGTTGCCTCCCAAGAAGCTGCTCCATTTTTAGAGTCCAGCTAGACTCATTGGAAAAGTACTAGTGCTTCCATTTGACCAAACATTCATCTTGGAAAGCAATTTCCTCTCTTCATAAATCCATTCAAATTTCAAGGATGTTTTTTCAAACTTTGAAGAGGGGAAAGAAAAACTCAAAATCCCCTTTGACCATGTAAGCAAGGGTTCAGCCACAATTTCTTCAAAACAGTCCTCTATGTGATGTAGATAAACACATTTGCTTAAGGGGGACTACCAAACTTGTGCCCTTGATTGAAGCAAGCTGCACACTTTCTACACATGGCTCTTCTTGTCTGGCCAAAGGTAATGGTTGGTGAAGATTGAATCCTTGCTTTCTTCCTCAAATTCCACAGCATGGTGAGCCCTCCTTGTTGATGTCAATCCATGCTTGGCTTGAGGAAAGAAGTGGTCTCTAGTATATGAGAATTTTGTAGATCCCTTCAATGCCCCAAGTCACAAAATCCATGGGAAGGTAAATGTGCTCTATCTTCACTAAAACAAAGCCATTAGCCATTACTTGACTTACTTCAAATTTCAGTTTATCCAATAATGACTCTTCATCATCTAAGTTGTTTAAGAGTGCCTTGTTCTCAATTTCCAGCTCATTTTCACCTTCTTCCACATATTTCAGGATAGGAAATTTATGCACACTACTCAAAGGAGTATCAATGCATTCATTGGGATTTGGCAAAGTGTTACTCGGAGAGTGTCCTATAGAATTTTTCCTTGAATGTTTGGACCAAGTGTCCATTTGAGCTTTCTACATTTTTCAATCTAGAGACTAGTGTTGACTTGAAGGCATCTAAATCTGAAATTTCTGCTCATGAAGATTAATCATCTTCTCGCTCCCTCTCCATGTAATATAAAAATCGTCTTAACAGAGACAACTCTTCTTCCTCCTCGAAATGTGGGATTTGAACTCCTTGGATAAGGCAATACCCTTGTTCCATGAGCGAGTCATTTTGAATTTTCGTCCAATTTATGAAGAAGTAGTTCAGTTTGGTTTATGGATAGCAAATCTATCTTCTATTGAATGTTCCTCCATAAGTACCAACAAATAAGAAGAAACAAAAGAAAATAAAGTACAAATACTAATAAAAAAAAAAAAAAAAAAAAAATTAACTAAGAAACAAATCACAACCAAAAAGATAAAAATAAAAGGTAATAGTAATCGCTTAAATTAGCAAATTACCCGTTCTTCAAAATGTCAACTTCCAATGAGAGAAAGTGAACCGTGCCAATCCCCGGCAACGGCGCCAAAAACTTGTAAAGACCAAAAGATATATACAAATTTATGACACTATTACCAAAGGACTATTGTCTAACTCTAAGAATCCAAGGCCAAAATCCTCGTTAAGTGACCAGATGATGTATATGTGAAAATATGGCCAAGGGAGTGAATGTGGTAAATACTCAAAAACTGATTTGAAACAAAAGTAAGTATACTCAAAAACTGAAATGAAAAGTATTACCAACACTCAACCCCTCTCCGCAAGTGCACGGGTCATACAAGTAATAAAGTGACCTAGGAGTCCGGATATCGCATCTTACGAGGATCGAGGTTCTCTCTAATTGGAATTTGATCACCCCGACATAAGGGCTCTTCACTATTTAGGGCGACTGCCAAGTAGGATGTCGAATAAAATCAACTTAATTGAAAAACAAAAACTGATTTAAACTAATCCTAAAATCTACCAAATAAACAACTACTTAATTCTAAAGGTATGAAGAGAGTCACTAATCGGATGAGGATAATTATTTACAAAACAGTTTGCATTTCCTTGAAAGTGCAACATTTGTGAGTTGAATTCTAGATTTGTCCAAAAGCAATGTAGTATAGCTTGGATTTCTCCATACACCATACATTTCACTATCTAACACACCATATTCCTTTTCAGGACAAATGGGTCTAAATAGCTACTTGTAAAATTTGACAATTTTAAGATTTGATTGTTTTTCTTTTTCAATACTTCACAACTATTTTCTAGGACTCAAGAATTCTTGCCCTAGACAAAGATAATGCAAGCCTTCTCTAATGTAATTGGTATCTCGTCTCTTCAAATCTACTAAAATTTTCTATCTCCTTAATTAGATCTTTTGCTAACACAGATCAAGATCCTTTCATCAAATCCATGAGAAACCCCTCTGACAACTAAATTGATACATCATCTAATTAATCCTCACACCATGAGTAAATTAGTGATCTATCAAAGTAATTTTTCGTGAGTTCATTAGTTCCAAGATATTAGTCTAACATACTTAAGTTAATGCTTCTTTACTCGTGAATTTCCATCTCTGCGGTCACCGTGAGGTATCCCGGAAATCGTGAAAGCAAAGATACAAATTTTCGCAGGTTACTAATATTCCGAACAATTATATGAACAGTACCAATTATATAAATTCAGTATTCAAACCTACAAAAATAATCGAAAAATCAGAATTTGAATGTTCAACACTAAACCCCAACCCTAGAGGGTGTTTAATGTTTCATTACTGGATTCCAATCATCACCAATCAAACAAAAAGTAAGAAAATGAAGAAAGAAATCAAGAGAAAGAAGAGAAAAACCCAGATTTGAGCTTAAATCTTCTCCTCAACAGTAAATAAATTGAATATCTGAGTACAACACCGAAATCTCTTCAATATAAATAAAAATATGCTCTAAGATCTATTAAAAATAAAATCACAGCGAAAACTAAGAAAATGGGCATGAGAGAGAAAACCCGAGAGAGAGAAAATCCAGATTTTTAGTTTAATCTTGTTTGAACCTTAGTGAAATCTGAATCTCTATTATACAAAGACCGAAATCTCTTCAATAGAAATTAAAATCGCTCGAAACTACTCTAAAATCTTAAAACAAATCAAAATCTACAAAAACTCGAAAATGGGCGCCTGTAGAGAGAAACCCATGAGAGAGGCTCTCCAATCTTCCTGCTTGCCTCTTTACCTAAAAATATATGGTCCTAAGGTGAAATGGGCTTGAAATTAGGTCAAAAACTCAATTTTCGGCCTTTTTTAGGTTTCTGCAGCATTTCTGGTCGCGACACAGGTTTTCTGTCGCGACACCATTTTCTGTCGCGACACCATTTTCTTTCGCGACATCATTTCTTGTCGCGAATAACATTTTCTTTCGCACATTACTGCCGCGACATCATTTCCTCGTCATGTATTGACCATTTCGCCGCGACTCAATTTTCTAGACAAAGAATCGTTTTTTCTTCTAACTTGTCTGGGCCATAACTTCTTCGCTTTAACCTGATTTGGGCGTGAGTACTGCTTGAAAGCTCTTTGAATGTAGAATGCAGCCATGAGGGAATTTGAATCATTTGATGTTCCAGTATGGTACAGAAAAATTCATCTTTCTAGTGGTAAAGTGCCATGAGACTCTTCGTTAACTCTTCTTGGAAATATATTGCTCATCTTCTTGCCAAATCATTTGCTTTTCATCAATAATCCTACAAAACCAAGTTTGTGAGGAAATTTTATGAGTTTTACATGAATATGGATATAAAATGCACAAAATAAAGATGTGAAATGAACTCAAAACATAGATGAGTTTTGCACTCATCACTCACATCGACTTACTTCTTCAAATTTCCAAGCTTATCCAATACCTCATCATCTAAGTTTCTTTTGAGGAGTGTCTTTTTCAATTCCATCCATTTTCACCTTCTCTCCACAAAAATTCAGGATGAAATTTCTCGACACCGTCAAAGGAGTATCAATGCATTCATCAGATTTGGCAAAGTGTCACTAGGAGAGGTCCTAGAGAATTTTTCCGAACGCTTGGACCATGTCCTATTTGAGCTTCTCTACATTTTTCAATCTAGCACTAGTGTTGACTCGAAGGCATTTAAATCTGAAATTTTTCGCCATGCAAATTAATCATCTTCTGCTCCCTTCATGTAGATAAAAAATTTGTTTCTAACAGGAGACAACTCTTTCTTCCTCCCAAATGTGGATTTGAACTCCCTTTGATAAGGCAATACTCCTTGTTCCATGAGTGACACAGAATTGTCCAATTTATGTAAGAAGTAGTTCAAGTTGCTTCTATATGCAAATCTATATTCTATTGAATGTTCCTCCATATACCGATAGATAAGCAGAATGTGTCTACCATCCGCTTCACAAGCCCAAAAGAATGGTGTGCCCAATGCAACACCCAGGCCCCTCGATACTAGCTCAAAGCAAAGGTCTGGCCCGCTAGGCCCAAAGGATGATCTTGGATAAATTGGAAGGTCCATATTCGGCAAATCAGACTATATTTCGCCAATTTAGAAAATAGAATAATCCTTGATGATATCTTACCAATCCAACCATATCCTCACATGAAAGAAAAATAATGGTGACAGATCATCGCCACTGACATCCCCTGGTCAAGGGAAGAAGATTATCCCAAATAAACTGTTCTTTCTAAATCCACTACCTAATCTGATACTGATAATAAGAAAATCCCATCTAATGGGAACGAATCCTAGTCATTATCCAACTGGTTGAACATCTACTATAAATAAATGGCCACCCTAGCGGTGAAAGGTACGCAACACATTCGCCTCTGGGCTAATCCATATTTTCTCAGAAAGAACCGACTTAGTATCTGAGGCCAAGACGCCATGGAAGGCCCTCACATTTCTTCTTCCTCGCTGCGCGAGTGCCACGCCTAGAGTTTCAGCAGACTGTACAAAGAATCCTACGCTTCGCCCCGACGATCCAGAGCTCGCATACCAGCCCGCTCAAATAGGTCACATCTCACCTAACGGCCCCAACACGCCCAAATTTCATCCGCTGGAAAAGGCATCATCGCTAGTGCCGTCGTGGGAACGACAGCCTTTACAACATAACCCATTTCGCCGACTGGAGCGGTATCAACCCGGAACACAAGCAGGAGCAACGCCAATCCGCCAAGGATGCCGGATCCACCAGGCGATACGGATAGTAGACCTCCTAGGACAGTAGAAGCAATGCAAGCCAATACGAACGAAGTGGAAGCACTCCGCCTCGTCAATCAACGCCTGATAGAAGAATTAGAACAACTTACCAAACAGATGCAAAGATCCACGTGATACATGATGCACTGTGAAGGCCATGCAATATTCCCCCATGAAGGACAACACACACGTGATTCCCGAGTGGTGCCGGCGTTAAGAGTCCAACCCGGTTGCAGGGCACCAGACTACAATTGGCTCCCTACGGAGGAAGAAAATGTATAATGCTGGAGGACATGCGGGAACGAAGAATCCACATCATCCCCAGCCACGTGGAGCCAAGAGCGATCATGGGAGTTGTGGGTTTAGAATCTTCAACAAGAGCTCAACGACAAAGATGGAGGTGGTCAGCGCGCCCCGCATTATGGATACTCTCGTGCAACAAACCGAATCACCTCTACGTACCGAGGTGCTACGCCACCCCCTTCCCAAAGAAAATTCGACGTGCCACAAGTGGAAGCATTCGATGGAATTAAAGATCCCAGCGATCACCAATACTTACAAAAAATTAGATGGAGTGCCACATGGGCATCAGACTGCATGTATGTGGGCTTTCACACACATTAAAAGGCATAGCCTTGGCCTGGTTTAATAGAATTCCACCTTCATCAATCTCTTCATTTAGAGAATCCATTCCATTATGCTCTGCCTCCCACTTCATCGGAGCCCGGACGTATAGAAAACTGAGTTATCATCTATTGACCATCAAGCAGGGCTCGCAGGAGAGTCTGAAGTCCTACGTGCAAAGGCAACGCCGAGCCCCTGAAGATAGACATACCCGATGAAAAATTTGCAATCACTGCATTCATTGCCGTTAGAGTACACCTGAGGATTCGATGTTTTCCATCTCTAAGAACCCCTACAAGCATGGCTTATGTGTTTCGCAAATACAAAGAAGTACATTAATGGAGAAGAAGCCCTCATATCTAAGAAGGAGAGCTCTTCCACCCATAAAGAAAAAAGTGCGACAGACAGACGATGAGGACGAAGCCCCAAAAGACAAAACGACAAGTAAAAATCCCCAAGGAAAGATCGAGAACGATTCCTTAAAAGGCGGGGAACCTCGTGAGATCGTTCGCCCACTACAATTCGAAGACGGTCGACAAGATTCACCTCAGCGGTTCAGCTCCCTAACACTTTCAGATTACAGGTCCCAAAGATGAAGTACTAATGAGTGTAGCCCCCAGAGGTGGCAACCTCAAAATGAATGATCCCGCCACACAAGGACAACACTGGGTATCATGGAAGTTCCATAGGACTACGGACACCACACCCAACAACTCAAAGACATGCAATTAAAGAGAGAGGTCGAGACGATTACTGGCGCTGATACTCCGCTTCATATCTTTCCGAGAATCGTGCCCGCAGTCGCCTAATCAATCCTTAACTGTGCCTCAACTTAGCAACCGGGCCGCGGCACGACGAGACTAAAGACCAACAACCCTTCGAGAAATCCAGTGGGGATCTCGGGAGGATTCGGCGAGGAGAGGAGAGTTCAGTTCAGCCCTGCTCCATTTACGCAAAGATCGTGTGTAAGCCGGAAATAAAGGGAAATACAAACGGTATCCAAACTACCGTGGCTCGACACATCCATTACATTCTCCGACTCAGATCTGGAGGGATGGCAACATCCCCATGAAGACCCGTTGAGGTGTCTTCAGCAATAGCCAGCAGCCAACAAAAATGCCATCAGGTCCTAGCTGATAACCCGTGAGTTTCACGACATCATCTCTCGTCACTCTCTCGATAAATGAGCATTGGGAGAAAAACCGAGCCCGCAACACACATCCACAGGGTTTTTGGGGAAAAAGTACACCTTGGGCTCACCACCTGTGGTCACTCCTGGAGAAAAACTCATGCCGTGCAACGACAACAAAGAAGATTCTCATCAGACGCCCATCGCCTTATAATATGTCAAGCAGCGCACTTCTCTCAACGCAATAAAAGCCATCCTCCGCGCACCACATGATAATCAAATTCCCAACCATACACCTTAGTAGGATGGTTCGCCGAGGAGATCAGCTGTAGCCGTGAATGCCACACAAACCCTCCATGAAGCAAAGAGCTTATTTGGCAACGTGAATGTGGGATTGAGCTTTCGACATGTGTGATTTATATGTCACCAATCTTTAGCCTCAAGAGGAACTCGAACTAGTATCGATGACGACCAATATCTCGCCATATTGGCCCAAACTAGCTTTAAGACCTCAAAAGCTCTCACCCGCTTTTAAGACGTACGTAGGATGCTTTTCGCATGGGAAGTTGTATGACATGCAGGAATCGACCCTACAGAATCACCATAGGTTTAACACCGCCCATCTCAAACCGGCCGTTAAAAACGCAGAGCTTCGCACTGAAGGCAAAAGGTCATCAACGAGGAGGGTCGGCAAGTCTTCCGCCAGACGATAAGATGGAATATCCTCAATGGTCACAACATCAGGTTCGCTAAAAGCAAGTACGACTCAGACGACTTCACCGACATAAAAACAAAGCATGCCCGGCGACGCCTTCTTTTTCCGGAGGATCTAATTTCATCGGACGCCACCGCAGGCCAGAACTTCGCTTATGGATGCCTCCGCCACAACCAAATCAAGATGGACCCTCGACGACTCAAGAAAAGACCTCGTCTCGTCACAAAGACAACCTATCGTTATCTGCAATGCCGCTTCGACTTAAGAACGCATGGAGCCACCTACCAAAGAGGTTGCGGAACTTGATGTCCCAAGGTATGAAGAACAACTATAGAGGTATACATAGACGACATGCTGGTAAAATCCACCATAGCCGAGCTCCACATTGCTCATCTCTCCGAGGCGTTCCAGATCCTGAGGAATTATAACATGAAATTGAATCCAACTAAGGTGTTTTCTACAGTCACCGAAATTCTCGGGCTTCATAGTAACCATCGGGAATTGAGGCCAACCTGCATAAGATAAAGGCTTGCTCGATATGCCGTCAATCCTCCGTATAAAAGGAAGCTTTATCAGATCCCTGATGCAGAAGATTGCACTTGCTTCAAGCTGTATCCAGTGGCGAGTGATAAATGCCAACCTTTCTTCCAAGTCCTGAAGAAGGCCTTTCAATGGGATACAAAGTGTGAAGAAGCATTCACAACATTAAAAGCATACCTGAGTACCCCTCCCATTCTAGTAAGTCCTGTCGAGGGGGAACTCCTCACTCTATACTTAGCTATGTCAGACTTTTCAACCAGCGTGTCCTCGTTAGAGATAAAGAGCGTAGTTCAAGACCAGCTTACTATTGCAACTTAGCTCTAAGGAGGAGCAGAGAGGAGAGGTACCCAAGAATGGAAAAGCTTATTTTGCCTGCAATCCCATACTGAAGCTCCTCGCCCCATATTTCCAAGCCCACAATAAGTTCCAACACACTACGGGCAAGGTCGTGATAAACCAAAGACTTAAGACCGATAGCGGGCCATAGAGCTGAGCGAGTTCGACATCGATACGACTCAAAAACTCGCAATGTGCTGGGCAAGTCTCGCCAACTCACGGAGTTTACATCACGAACTCCGCTAAGGATGCCTAAGTTTGACACCGACCTCTCCACTTGGAAATCCTCTGCATGGAGCTTCAACGCGCAGTGAGTGGAGCTGTCTTATCCTAACTTCCCCAGAAGGAATAGACATTGAGTATGCACTTAGACTTGGATTCCATACTTCCAACAACGGCTGGGTACAGGTCATTACAGCGCACTTCAACTCGCCCATTCATTAGAGGTGGTCGATCACCCAGAGGTCTACAAGGATCTAACTCCGGTGGTTAGACAACAAGATACCTACGAGGCCAAAAGTGAAAGGATGATCCATACCTCCAAAAGGTTCAGACCTATTGGGAAAAACCCGGTTAGTTCAGATTAAGTATGTCCCTGCAGTTTAAAACTCCCGAGCCGACGCCTGAAGAAGAAGCCACAAATTCATAGAAGACTCCAAGTAGGGTCGACACTTGTCGAATACTCCAGCGTAACCCCATCGATCCCTATAGCGTGGTGGTCGCCCTGCAGAGTCCGGTGTCGAGCCGACGGACCCCATTTGGGATTATATAGTAGACTCAAGCTCACCGCACTAACTGCCAGGCCAAACAAAATAAGTAAGGCCTGGCCAAAGTTCACTAATCACAAGGAGCCTCTACGTAGGATTTTTCACACCTTCCCAAATGCATCGCTGAGAACACAATCGAGCACGTGGCCGAGAGGTACATGAGGCATATGAAATCATATCTGAGCTCCGTGCATTACAGAAAGTCTCGAGGCGTGATACTAATGTCACACACCCAAAGATGCAACCGACCTGGGCCAAGAGATGCAAAATCGGGCCGAGCACGCCAAGATCTCACGCTCCCATCGTAACCCTTAACGCCAATCACAAGCCTGCCTTCCGGATGCTGGGGTTTGGACATACCGGGACCCTTCCCATTGGTAAAGTGGTCGCACCATAATCGCCGCAGCTGATTATTTCTACCAAGTGGTGAAGCGAGCCTTTAGCCAATTACGTAATAAGATACGCACTTTGTGTGGCGAGCCATCATATGCGTGTGTTCGTATCCCAAGATTTGGTATCGCATAACGGGAAACAGCTCGACAACGCTAATTCCAGAGATTTGTCGAGCTCTAATTAAAAAATCTATTACTCTTCGTCTCAAGACACTGCGAATCCACCTGACAGTCAAGTCACTATCGAACCCTTAAAGCCGCCTTCTAGAAGACCAAATTAAAGACCTTAAAGGAATGGTGAATACCCCGGGAGGTACTGGTGGGTCTACAGACAACATAGAAGTCAAGAACCCTAGAACCCCATTTCCCTTAGCCTTCCCAAGATCGAGGTAGTAAATCCCGTCGAGGTGAATAAAGTCTCCTGTGATCGAAGTTAGCATCAAGTGGAGCACAATGACGTGTCTCTTCGTCTAAAACTTAGAACCTTGTGATGAAAAGCGTGAGCAGGTTCTAAGGCGTATAGAGGAGTATTAAAGGAAGACAACAAGGTACTATAATCAAAAAGTCAAACCCAGGAGCTACATGCCGGGTGATTTAGTCTTAAAGAAGCTCCTGCCAGCAAGGAAGAATCCAGCGCATGGGAAATTGGGCCCCAACTGGGAAGGTCCTTACATCATATCTCGAAATATCGTGACTGTAATTACGAAGCCTAAAACAAAGAGGGAAAAATTTTACAGTATACATGGAATGCGGAACATCTTAAGCATTTTTACCAATAAGCGTCGGTTTGTAATAGAGCCTTGTTAATTCTTAGATGACGAAGTTGAGCGTTTATTAATTGAAAAAAAGTGTCATTTCAGACATCTCAAACAGTTCAAATATATAAAAATCAGAAAAAGGCATAGTGAGAAAGTTCTTAGACATGAAAGGAAAAGTATCTCTTTATTACAATCAAATTACAATCAGATCGCACCTGACATAATTAGTATCGCCATCGTCTACATTCAAAGCACAATACAAGCGCCTCCCTAAAAAAAGAAAAAAAAAGATAGAATAAGACAAAGGAGAAAGACAAATGAAAGGAGAAAGAAAGGAAAGAGGTGGAAAAATGAGAAGAGAAAATGGGATGGAAAGAGCGATGAAGGGAAGAGAAAGGGGAGAAAGAGACGTGGGAAGAAAGATGAAGAAGAAGGAGAATATATGAAAGAGGAAGAAAAAGAAAATGTAAAATGGAGAAGGCGATACATGAAAGGCACCGCCCTCTCCAAAATATTCAAGACGGTTAGGTCAACATAATTCCCATAAAGGGGAAACTGGTGGAAAACACAACTCACGAGCAAAATCCACGAAGCCGAACTGCATCTTCGTACGAACTCCCAGCAGAGATAATCAAGCTTCGGAACTCCATCTCACGCAAATTTGATACACCCACCATGAAAGGCAGAATCTTCAAAGTATGGATTACAGAGCAACAGAACTGCCATTTATAAGGAGACCCAAGTGCTCGAAATTAAGCAAGAATCGCTCCAAAATTTCCATAAATCAAAGATAATGACATAACGACCTTTTCAAGAATTGAAATCAATTAGCAACACGGTTGCTTTTTAAAGAAATAAGGTCAGAGCGCCAAGGAGCCAAGCAGCTCGCATTGACGAGCAGCGATCCATCAAAGACGCGCCACGCTTACCCGAGAGTTAGATCAACTAAGGCTACATCGCCACTCGGCTACATCGCCATTCGGCTAGAATGCCACTAAGGCCACAACGCCAGGAGCCCAACAGCTCACTTTGACGAGTTCATCTGCTCTGGACAGGTCACGCTACCTGCGGATTTAGATCAACTAAGGCTACACTGCCACTCGGCTACACCGCCACTCGGCTACATCGCCATTCGACCGAACGCCACCGCTGCCACAACGCCCAAGCCCAAAGAACTCACTTTGACGGCAGTTCGCTTCCATTTCGACAAAAGCCACGCACCGAAGAGTTAGATCAACCTCAGCCACACGCCACCGACCATATCGCACCCTACCGCATCGCCACCGCTGGAACGCCATCGTTAGTTACGCCAGGAGCCCAGCGTACCACTTCGTACGAGTTCGCTCGCTTCCGGGACAGTTCACGCCACCGCCGGAGTTAGATCAATCCAAGGCTACATCGCCACTGGCCACACGCCACTTACTACATCACCACTTCCGCCATCGGCCCGCCAACGCCACCAAGGCCAATAAACTTCGTAGGAGCCCAAGAAATTACTTCACAGTCATCACTCGGGATGTCACGCTACCCGAGGAGTTAGATCAACCGTGTCACACGCCACGACTATATCGCCACTTGGGCCGCATCACCACTTACCGGGAACGCCACTAAGGCCACTGGGGCCACAGGAGCCAAAGCGTACTTCACTTTGACGAAGTTCGTCTCGGGCTTCCGACAGTCACGCCATCTGAAAGGAGTTAGATCAACTACGACATCGCCACTGGCTACATCGCCACTGGCCACAGCCACAAAGCTCCAAAGAACACTTTTGACGAAGTCCTTCACTCCGGGATGTGCCATGCAGACTAACGAGTCAAATCAACTCAGCAAGCCGCCCGACCTGAACTCCAACCCGCCCGCATTGGACGAGCCTTCCCATCAATTCAAAGACAAGACGAACTCTACATCACCACATGGGCGGGCTCTACCCAATCTGTTTGCACTGACGAGCTCTTCCCATCAATTCGCATAGACGAGCTCCTCTCGCCAGCTCACATGCATGCTTCACCTAACCCGCCTCACCGACAAGCTCTTCCTATCAATTCATGACAGACGAGCGCCTTCTCAGCTCATAGACAAGTTTCTACCTAATCAAGCCGCACCGACGAGCTCTTCCTATCAATTCGTGAAGACAAGCTTTACATCACCTATTATTGGCGAGTCACCAACTGCTCGCACGACGATCTCGCACCCAAAGCAGGGTCGTGGCGGCTCTAAGGAATCGCTTCGCACATACAAGTTAACATGGAGATCGTAAGACAGATTGACGACCTCACTAAAGCAGGTCGTGCGTACCCTAAGGAATCGGGCCTTCGCTCATATAAGTTAGTCGATGGAGATCAAGAATGCCAGACGACGACCACCAAAAGCAAGTCGCAAGTGTTCTAAGGAATCGCCCACCATACGTTACCGATGGAGATCAAGAGTTTCTCGCGATTGACGACCAACAAAAGCAGTCGTGCAGCCTAAGGAATCAATCTGCTCATACAATCCTTAGGCCGATGGAAACAACAAGCCGCGACGACGACCAGCCAAAAGCAGAACGGCAAATTCTAGAATCACTCGCCTGTAAAGTTAGCCGACGGAGATCACCGTCAGACGACGACCGCCAAAAGCGTCGTCATTTATGAACCGGGCCTGGCTCGGCTACGTTGGGGCCGATGGAGATCGCACCGACTGATGACTCAACTAAAAAGCAGTCGCGGCGTACCCATGAACTGGGCCTTACCACACGTTAGTCGACATGGAGATCACACCGAATTGACGACCTCACTAAAAGTAGGTCGTGGCACTTAAGGAACTAGCTCAACTTATGCAAGATACCGACGAAGACCAATGAAATATTTCGACGAGCTCGCCTATACCCATCCAAACAATCCCAGGTGTCGGCCACCAACAAAGTAGCACACTAAGCCTAAGTCACTCGCCTTGACGAGCCTAATCGCTTTCACCAGACCACCGGGCTATAAGGTTCATGAAGAAAGTGCGAAGATACCCGGGTTGAAAACGCAAATTTTTTTTTAAAAATGAATATTACAAAAGGAGGGCTACATAGTCTCAAGCCCTGTGCCCGATTAAGAAAAGGGTATACATGAAAGAAAAATATAAAAGTCGACATCAGGCAAACAGAGATGAACACGGGAACTTAGGCGTCAGCAGGAGGAACAGACGATGAAGAGGGGGAATGGGCCTCAGCAGGAGTACTGGGTTCTTAAGAATAATTCGCAGAGAAAGATTCCTCTGCCTCTTTGTCGCTTGGGAGGTTGAAGTTGAAGTCCAGTCCGGCACGCTGTGAACGGCCTTCACGGGGTGCGAGCCACCCGTGAGCCCACCGAGCACTCGCTTCGATCCCCGCTTTCTAATAACTTCATCCCTCTGAGCAACCAAACTTACTCGCTGATGAAGGTCCACACGCAATCCGCGACACTCCTCATTCAAATTGCTCCGCCGAATTTACTTTACTTCTGCGGGTCGGGCGACGAGCCATTTCGAGTTGTGTTACCTTATCGCCTGTGCTCGCCATCGGGCCGCATCGTGACTCCACTCAGACTCCCCGCACCTCCGCCCGGATGTGATGGTTCCCCAACCATCCACGCCGCCACCGGCAACCGCAGCCCTTCCTGGGTCTCTATCAAATCATTTTATGCAACCCGGAGCTCACCCCGAACTCCGAAGTCGCTTCAAATCAGGCTACTCTGACCTCATCTTCTTTACTTTCTCGCCCGAAAAAGGAAATGAATTGCATATGCTTTAGATCGATTAAGTCGCTCCACTTCTTCAATATATCACGCGCCCGCCTTGGCAAATTTCTGGCCCGCCTGTGGCGAGAGGTCGCCCGCTCATAAACCGAAGCATTTTTACATGCTTTTCATTTAGTTTGGCCTTTTCGGCCAGACCCTTCAAATGAGTGGCTACCTGCACATCAAACATGAAGTCAACATTCAACATGGAATCAAAAGATGAGTAATAAGATGACAGAGGCTTACCGAGGCAACCCCGAAGGATAAAGCCGTAAACATCGACGGGCGTGAGCCGACCTCCCAAGGTCGAATCCTCGAGGATGGACGTAGATTGCACCCGCCGGCGAGTTCCCAGACAAGAGAAAAGAGTCCTCGTCTTCGCCAACTTTTGGTTTCGGTTTCTTTCTCTTCAGCTCTTCCGCCCTTCGAGGAGGTGACCTAGCACTCTCCAAAGGTGGATTCCAGACGGTTATAGGCATAACTGCCAACGGCTGCTCGACGGACGCACCCAAGAGACTTTTTGCCTCTACATCAGGCTTAGAAGGGGGCGGCGAGCTCAAAACCATGGGAGCCTCGGCCACAAGCGACGACGTCATCTAAATTCTCGAGCGTAAGAAGCCTATATTTCCAATTTCTCGAACTTGGTCGAAAAACCTACCGTCTTTCTCAATGGAGTTTCGATTTTCCGTTTTCACACCCGGCTTCCGAGACAAAGGCCCCGACTGATCAAAATTTCTCCCCTAGTAGGAGTAGTCATGAAAGCTCCACCGGGAGACTCCCATGGTGGGAGGAGGTAGGGCCTCGCTAAAAGGGAACGTGCGCACTCAAATTAGATGGGCCAGGAATGTCCGATTTTATCAGCTCCGTGTAAGGACGAGCAGGACATTTCGCCAACGCCAAAGCTACGACATTATCTTCGGCACTAAGGTCAAGTCGGGCACCTGGGAAGCATGAAAATAATGCAAAATCAGGAACATTCAGCAACCTTCACACAAGTCATACCGAAAATAGCGCAAACACTCACGAAGATTATCAGGGGTGGTCCAAGCCACCGGAACGCCTGCAGTGTCTGCCCCCACGGTGGGATTATATTCCATGAGACCGCCGACAAAGAAATATGTCCCTTCCACGACCTATGGGAAGAAGGAAGATCGAGATCATCAGAGGGCTCCAGGCGCCCGGAGAATAACAAAGGAAGCCCCTGCGGGTCTCCCTTTTCGCTAAAAAGATGGAGGAGAAGCCACACTAGGGCCGCCGAGCCCCTCTGGTCCCTAAAAGGTCAATAAACTCCACCAAATACCTCCCAACCATTGGGAGCGAGTTGGGAAGGACAAATATTGAAATGTTGCAGAACCCTTTTCATAAAGGGGTGTAGTGGAAAACGAAGACCATTGTCAAAGGAGACTTGAAAGAAACATACCATCCCAGGCACAGAGGCTGCATAAAAAGTCAAAACATTAGGAGTCCATACTCGGACACCCGGGGGAGGTCGATAACGCCTGCTAAAGGTAACCCTATTAATGGCTGATCGACCTTGCTAGGTCCCATAATCACAGCGATGTCGACTCGCCAGACAGGTAATCACCCCCGTGATATCAATTAGGTTTATTTTCCTTTTATCCTACCTAAGGGAAGTTATGAGGTGCCCAGAACGCTTCTTCGAGGTTCAACCACTCACGAATCCGCTAGAAGCATCCCTAACCCGTCCAGAGCCGACAACAGTTGAAGAGTCATCGCCAATACGTAAAGAAGAAGAGCGACTCGGACCCATGATAAAAGCAAACAGTAAAAACGAAATCCAATCAATTTAACCCTAGCGCCTAGTCGTACCAATCGAAGAGAAATCAAAGAGGTAGAGACGCAGTGGTCCCAGGAATAAGACGGAAGAAACTACCTCAGGAAAAACGCCATAAAAAGATCCTACACAAAAGGGGCAGACGAAGAGCCATGAGAAAACGGCACGAGATCACGGGCTGACGCAGACTGCAGGAACCTAAGATGAGGAGGTCGGCGAAAGAAACTGAGGGGAACTGAGGGGAATATGAAAAACAGGCGCGAAACTCAAAGAGTCATCATTATCACACGACGTATGACGGTGATCAAGCCTTAATTAGCTCGTTTCCAAGCAGACAAGTGGAAATAACAACCGTTGCAAGAAGAATTACAGCCCTTGCCCACGCAATCCGTACACAAGGGCTGGGAGGCAACTGATGGGGATAAAGAAATGGGCTCACTATCCTGCTCGCCAAGCCCAAAAGAATGGTGTGCCCAATGCAACACCCAGGCCCCTCGATACCAGCCCAAAGCAAATGTCCGGCCCGCTAGGCCCAAAGGATGATTCGATAAATTCAGCGTCCATATCCCAAGAACCGTGACTATATTTTCAATCTTAAAATAGAATAATCCTTGATGATATCTTACCAATCCAACCATATCTCATCATTAAGGAAAGAAAAATAATGACAGATCATCGCCGCTTGACATCCCAATAAGGAAAGAAGATTATCCCAAATTAATCACCATTCTAAATCCACTACCGAATCCGACATTGATAATAAGAAAATCCTGTATCCACTGGGGAACGAATCCTGGGCCATTATCCAACTCACAACATCTACTATAAATACACGCGCCACCCTACGGCGAAAGGTGACGCAACACATTCGCCTCTGGGTAGTCCATATTTTCTCTAGGAAAAGAACTCGACTTAGGTGATCTGAGCAGCTACGCGAAGCCCCGCGCCCTTTCTTCTTTCCCCTCGGCTGGCAGAGGAGTGCAAATCACAACCAAAAAGATAAAAATAAAAATAAAAATTGCCTAAATTAGCAAATTACCCGTTCTTCAAAATGTCAACTTCCAATGAGAGAAAGTGAACCGCACCAATCCCCGGAAACGACGCTAAAAACTTGTAAGATACCAAATGATGTATATGTGAAAATATGGCCAAGGGAGTGAATGTGGTAAATACTCAAAAACTGATTTGAAACAAAAGGAAGTGTACTCAAAAAAACTGAAATGAAAAGTATTACTAACACTCAACTCATTTCCGCAAGTGCACGGGTCATACAAGTAATAAAGTGGACTCCTGTGAGTCCCATATCGTACCTACGAGGATTTGAGGTTCTCTTTAATTGGATTTTGATCACCCCGATTACAAGGGCTCTTCACTATTTAGGCGATCAAATAGGATGTGGAATAAAATCAATTTAATTGAAACAAAAAACTGATTTAAAACTAATCCTAAAAATCTACCAAATAAACAACTACTTAATTCTAAAAGGTATGAAGAGAGTCACTAGGGATGGGGATAATTATTTACAAAACAGTTTGCATTTCCTTCAAAGAATAATTGTAAGTTGAATGCTAGATTTGTCCAAGAGCAATGTAGTATAGCTCGATTTCTCCATACACCATACATTTCACTTAGTTAGAGATCCATATTCCTTTTCAGACAAATGGGTCTTAAATAGCTACTTGTAAAATTTGGCACTCTTTAAGATTGATTGTTTTTCTTTTCAATACTACAAATCCATTTTCTCGTGATCAAGAATTTCGCCTCATAGATATATGATAATGCAAGCCTTCTCCAATGTAATTGGTATCTCGTCCTTCAAATATGATAAAATTTATATCTCATTGATTAGATCTTTGCTAACACGGGATCAAGATCCTTTCATCAGACTAAGGAGAAACCTCTGATCAACTAAATTGATACATCATCTAATTAATCCTCACACCATGAGTAAATTAGTGATCTATCAAAGTAATTTTTCGCAGTTCATTAGGTTCCAAGATATTAGTCTAACATACCCCTGTTACCGCTCTTACTCTCAGAATCTCCATCTCTCGTGTCACCAGAGGGTATCCTGAAATCGAGCAAAGATACAAATTTTCGGGTATAAGCTACTAATATTCGAACACCATTATATGAACAAAGTATTCAATTATATAAATTCAGATTCAAACCTACAAAATAACTCAAAACTGCAAATCTGAATGTTCAACAATTAATCCCCACCTCTAGAGGGTGTTTAATGTTCCATTACTGGATTCCAATCATCACCAATTAAACAAAAAGTTAGAAAATGAAGAAAGAAATCAAGAGACAAGAAGAGAAAAATCCAGATTTGAGCTTAAATCTTTGCCCCAACAAAGTAAATAAATTGAATATCTTAGTACAACACCGAAATCTCTTCAATAGAAATAAAAATCTGCTCTAAAACTACTCTAAGATCTATTAAAAATAAAAATCCATGAAGAAAACTAAGAATGCGCTTAGAGAGAGAAAATCCATATTTTTAGCTTCAATCTTTGTCTGAACCTTAGTGAAATCTGAATCTCTGTTATACAGCACCGAAATCTCTTCAATAGAAATAAAAATTTGCTCTAAAACTATTCTAAAATCTAAAACAAATCAAAATCTACATAAAAACTGGAAAAATGGGCAGTCTAGAGAGAGAAACCCCATGAGAGAGGCTTTCCAATCTTCCCACTGCCCTCTTTACCTAAAAAACGAGTATATATATGGTCCTAGGGTAAAATGGGCTAGAAATTAGGTCAAAAACTCAATTTCCGGCCTTTTTCAGGTTTCTGCAGCGTTGATGGTTGCGACCAAGTTTCTGGTCGCGACACAATCTCCTGTCCGCGACCAAGTTTTCTGGTCACGACACAATTTCCTGGTCGCGACTAATTTTCAGACAAAGAACTCGGTTTTTTCTTCAACTTGTCCCGGGCCATAACTTCTTCGCTTCAACTCGATTGGGCGTGAGTTCGTGCTGGAAAGCTCTTTGAATGTAGAATGCAGACATGGGAAATGTTGAACCATTTGATGTTCCAAATGGAACGGAAAAATTCATCTTTCCAGTGGCGCGCTATGAGACTCTCGGTTGACTCTTCTTTTGGAAATATATTGCTCATTTCTTGCCAAATCACTTGCTTTTCATCAATAATCCTACAAAACCAAGTTTAGTGAAATTTATGAGTTTTACATGAATATGGATATAAAATGCAAAGAATAACATGTGAAATGAACTCAAAACATAGATGAGTTTTGCACTCATCGCCAGCCCAAAGAGTTTCGGCCCGCATCAATTTAGCCCATAAGGCCTGGGGCGCTCAGAACTCCGCCTGAAGAGCTCAACAGATCAACCTTTGCCATGGCAAACGGAAGAGTTGTTCAAATCTGTACTCCTAATTACACCTAGCGCTCCGGTGAGCCCAACAGTTCAATCTTGAATAATCTTAACCACTAACTAAAAGTCATGCCGCCTGCCAGAGTCGGCCTTCTCACTGCACATCTAAATTTCACCTAGAGTTCTATCACCGCTAGTTGTAGTTTCAATGCATCTAACTCGCTTCATGTACTCAAGAGACAGCTTCAGCTTCAGTACTGCTTCTCCATAAGATTCCCAAAGGCTCAGAGCCCAAAGAACAGGCTTGAAAGAGCCAACCATCATCCAAGGCTCCGCCGCCCAAGAGCCGGCTGGCTCACCCAATTTAGCCCATAAGTGCCCTCGAAGACCTGGGGAGCCCAGAGCTGCCTTGCAAGAGTCACCATCTGGCCCACCCATGCAGCCACAGGCTTCACAGCTCTCACTCAGAAATTTAGCCCATAAGCAATCTAAAGCACGTGAGCCCAACAGAAATTTTAGTTTGAAGAGCTCAAATACTCAACCTGTGCCACGCACCCCAATCGTTAGAGTTCACCCAGCAATTTAGCCCATAAGGCTCTGAGCTCAGGAGCCCAAGAAATTAAATTTAAATACTTTAATACATTAGAACCTGTGCCATGCGCTTCAAGAGTAAGTTCTCAACCTAAGACATTTAGCCCACTGAGCCTCCCAGAGTTCACTTGAAAACTCAACCCAAGCCAACCTCAAGCCATGCACCGCAGAGCAGTTCCACTAAGGGCCAAGCACATACCGCCAGCCAAGGTCAAGAGCTCGGCCATCTCAACCAGTGCCATGCAAATTTCAAGAGTCATGGGGTCACTCAAGCAATTCAACCTGAGATAAGGTTCGCCGGAGCCCAGCAACTCGCTCAAACAAAGAGGCTCAACAACTCAATTCAAAGCATAAAACAAGAGGCCTGCCTCTGATCAGGCAATTTGAATTAAAAGTTCGCATCAAAAGAAACAAAGAACTAAGTTTGAAGAGTCTAACTACTCAACCCGCCATTCACTCAAGAGTCGGGCTTCAAACAGTAATCTCAGCCCATAAGCCCACTACCAAAGAGCCCAACAATACCAAGAGCTCAACTACTCAACCTGCTTCACGCACTTCAAGAGTCGCTTTAGTTCGGGCCAATTGAGCCCATAAGGCCTCGGGGAAGAAATGTGAAACCCGTAAGATTAGTTTGAAGAGCCCAAATAATCAATCCTGCCATGCCCAAGTGTCGAATTCAGCTCAGTAACATCCACAAGCCCCGCCAGGAGTGCCAACAAACAATTTGAATAACTTAACAACTCAACTCGTGCCACGCCTGCGAGTCAATCTCAACTCGTGATAAGCCCACTGAGCTCGACAAACACCTCAGGAAAAGCTCAATCGTCACTCTCAGGCCATGCAAACAAGAAATGCCGGGCCGGGCGCTAGCCCACGAGCCTGGGCTGAGCTTTTACTTTGAAGAGTCAGTAATTAACCCGCCATGCGCCTCAAGAGTCGGGGCCTCACTGCACTTAGCCCATAAGGCCTCAACGCCTGTGAGCCTCAACAGCCTAAGTTTGAAGAGGTCAACACTCAACTCCGTGCCATGCAACCCAAGAGTCGGGCTCGCCTCATGCAATTTAAATTATAAGGCCTAAGTCTCAGGAGCCCAAAGAATAAATTTCAATAGCTCAACTACCAACCCAGCCATGCACCCCAAGAGTCGGGCTCTTCCGCCTAAGGCAATTTAGCCTATAAGGCCTGTTCCCAAAAGAGCCCAGAGCTAAATTCTGTGGTTAGCTCAATCATCAACACCGCCATGTCGCTCTAAGGAAGGTTCTCCCACCAAAGCATTCATCCCAAGGAACCCCAAGCAGCCGCTTTGAAAGCTCGCCCACTAATCCTCAGCATGCATCCCAAGAGCCGTTGTTTCCCCGTAGCCACCCTAAGGCTCCCAAGAACTGGGGCTCGAAGAGCTCATCTACACAACTCAGGCTATACAACCCAAGAGTCATCAATGGCACTTAGCCCATAAGGCCTTCACGCCTAAGATCAGGAGGCTCATTTGAAGAGTTCAACATTCAACTCAGCCATGTACCTCTAAGAGTCGCTTCACTGCATATCACCCAAGGTTCCTACGTACGTCGAAAAGCCGCAATTTGTAACATCCCTAAATATACCCTAGCGCTTTTCTGACTTGTTTAGGGTATGTTGGTAGTTGGGAATGGTGTCTTTTGAAATAAACTGAGAGACTCTGAATTAATTGAGAGCTATGGTAAAGTGGTAATACCACTGAGGACCCAAAGGTACAAAGTCAAAGGATGGGATGCCAAATAGAAATTTAATGTTATATGCCAAATGACATAACCTATGTTGGTACGCCATTATGGAAATAAGAAAGATGGAATTGAATTGGAATGAATGGTGGTTTAAATGCAAAATGAGAAGGAAAGTCAAAATGGGTTTTATTTGAGGTGCACAACATGGCCTAAGAAACTACATGTTTTAAAGACCAAAATTGGTCTCATTGAGTGGAAACCAGAGGAGAGAGGTAGGAAGAGCAAAGAAGAGAAAGAGGGAAAGAGTAAGGAAGAGGGAGGAGCTCAGATCAAGCAAATCCAAGCTCCAAAAAGGTATGAACTACTACACCTTGAGTATGATCCTTTGGTTTTGTTTGCTTTAGTTTGGTTAGTTTGTTGTACCAAACCTAGTTTGTTAGACTTCATCTCAATCAAAGATGTATTAAATTAGTTAACAAAACTCTAAATGGTACAATAAAAACAGGCAAACTTCTAGGTTTATCATTTAATTGCAAAGAAAAATGCTAGAACAACCAATAAATTTATGAAGTATGGGTAAGACCCATATTAGAATGTGGTTTTTGAAGAAAAGTTCATAATAGGCTCCTTGAAATAAGAGAAGGGATTTGAATGATTAAACAGTAGAAAAGAGATCATAAGATGAATTTGAAGTGGTCTGAAGTATATTTATGAGGGGAGCAGAGTTGATTAGAGTTGAAACATATGGAAAAATGTGAGAAAACATATATCTGGGCAGGTCTTTTCGGAGAGTTCCACCGTGGTGCTGTTCTACCGGGTACAACTTTGACTCTGCCATTTGGCCGTTCTACCGGTAGAGTTAAGTTCTACCTTCATGAACTTGTTCTGGTTTTCCTTGCCTGGACCAGTTTTCGTGTTTGCCATAACTCTCATTTCTTATCCGCCTCTGAGTGATTCAAGCGGTTAGTAAAATAGAATTTCTAAGGAGAACCAAACTAAAGAGTAGCATCGTCACCTGATCCTAAGACATCTAAAATTCACCAAAGTGGCTATGTGCAAAGCCAAATTTAAGCTCCAAAGCTTTGAACATAGAATAGTCCGGCTTGTTTTGACGTAATCCTGAGTTTCAGGTGTTCGAACTGGTGGATTCTGAAGTTGAAATAGAACCCTTAGCACTATATTTAAATGAGTATAAGGACATAGTGCTCAAAATATGAAGTTAAGACCTGAAAATGAGTAATATAAACTGTCACTAGAAAATTCCAGAACACTAGTCGGTATGGAAATGCCATAACTTTAGTTCAAGATGATCCGATTGGATGATTCCAATTCCTAAGTAACCAGGGATTCATAAAATAATGAGAATATATGAATGAGGTATTCCATACAGACATCATACTAAGAATAAGGGGTGCCATATGGGCTAGGCATGAAACAAAGGAAAAAGTAGAAATGAAAATGTAAAGATGTGTCTATGAAATGAAACATTATGAAAATGAAAATGAAAACGAATTGAAACATGATTGTGAACATGCGAGACAATATGTCATGAACATATACGTGTTAAGGATATATGATTATTATCACATATAACCAAATAATGATAACAAATGAAACGAGTATACGTAAATGGGTATATGAATGAGTACACATGAACGAGTATATGAATAAGTATACATAACAGTATATCACAATGAAATTAAGTGACTGAAAAATATGAATGAGCATACGTGAATGAATATGAATGAGTATATGAATGTGTACATAGATTATATGGTCTGAAAGATAATAATGTATATTGGAATTGAAAGGCATTATAATCTACTATGAATGTTATTGTGAAAATATATATAAGATATATATTGATTTGAATGATTGTTATTAGAAATGTTTCTGTCATATATAGTACTATATGGGAAGACAAAAACGCAGATTGCAGACCCAAGTGTTAGGAATTCTAATTGTAATATATATATATATATATACATATATATATCTATTGATTTGAATGATTTGTTATTCGAAATGTTCACACACGTATGCATGTGCATGTATTTGAACCGATAGCAGTACCATCGCATAAAAGTAAATGACGGAAACAATCGTTGAAGATAACCGACATGACGGGATTCACTAATCAATTAACATAAGGTAACAGATGGTCACGCAATCATTGCTAATGGTCGATGTGGTTACATGTGATTCACCAACTAATCTCGCCGAATGTCGACTTCTATAGTCATATGTGACGGTATTATCAATGTGAAACCACATTACCATCGGTCGATAACAAAGATTCACCAACGACCGCCGATGTCATCCTCCTCCCTCCCCACCCTCTAGAAAGAGAGGGGATCAGAATCGAATAATGACTGAGGACAGAATTACATTAAGTATTGAATGATGGAGAGTGATAGGGATTTTACTAATCGAATTGCTGTGGAAGGCACTGAGAAGTTATATGTGAGACGATATATAATAATTAATGCGAAATCACATCGCTATCGACGACAAAATGCGCGTGATTCCCAAGCAACTGTCAGGAATGCCAATCCCTATGAAGCCATGTGATCTGCACATCAGTGGAAATCACATTGCTATTGAATGACAATCGTGGCAGGATTCCTAAGTGAACTGGTTATAATGTCACTTATAAGTAAATATATGTGAAACAAATATATTAAAAATGTATTGTTTAAGCGGAGCCTATTATATATTACACTTATATAAAAGCAGCATCGTTTTGTAAATGCATTTATTGAATAAACTAAGGGTCTTTTGAAATTATAAGTAAGCTATGGGATTGCCCGAAAGTGAGCGCTTCATTTAAAAGGTCGAAATAATAACCAAACAACATGTTGAAAGATAATTGAAAATGTCTGGAGTAAACCGTGCTCCTTATCCGCCAACCCGTCAAGTTCGGGGGATTCGTCATGATACGACTTTGAAAATAAAATTTAATAAGACTAAATAAATGTTTTTGATTGAAAACGTCGAGTAAACCATGCTCCAGCTTGATCCGCCTAATCGGTCGTAGGGATTCGGGTCATATTAATTTTCTTTGAAAAATGAAAATTTATAAACGAAAACTGAAATGATTTAACTGGTATCCTGCATCACTAAATAATTTCTAAAGGGAGTAGATTAAACGGGCTTCTACCATGATAACGATAAGAGTCTGTATGAATTGCATGTCGACTTAATTCAATATGTATTTAATATGATTTGATTTGTTCTCGACCTGCCATTTTATACGTATAAGCCATTTTCTTGAATATGATTTGTCTTATCATACATGTAGTAGATATGAGTTACAACCTCACAAATAAAAGACACAGAAAGCAATATGAAACAAGATAATGATAAGAATCGAAAAGAATAAAATCTATAATATAGAAATGAGTTACAAGTCATATACAAGAATAGGCTTCGTTATATGCATAGCAATGTAAAAAAGATAGTGAGACTCGCGATTATTGTTATCATACATCGCTCTCATATGTTCCCACTAAGCGTAAAGCTAGCACGGGTGTTCAACTGTGTAGGTAATCAAGAGGAGATAAAGAGGACAGACATCTCCACACCAATAAGGTGTGATCGCATCTTTGTGATAGTGCCACCGCACTTTTTTTCCATCTCGATGTTTGTATTAGATATGTACATGTATAAGTAATTGTATACGTAATCGGGACTTAGCATATGTGTAGAGATTTTAATGGGATACCACTCAAAGGTAGCTCCTTTGTATACGTGAATCACTTTAAGTTATTACAAAGGTCTTCGTCTTTCATTATGGTAAAAGATACAATCTTCCACGTATAAGGTTAAGCTCAAGAAAAATAAATAAATAAAAATAAAGAGTCCCAAGATATAGAGCCAGACCGAACCGGTTCCACTCAATTAATCTGCCTGACCGAACTGGGCGTGACATTAATCGTCATCCGCCATGTAGCCTGGGGAGCCGCCGCCGTAGATTAATGCACTACCTGGAGCCTCCAAAGCAGCCGGGTACTAAGAGCTCAAACATTCAATCCAGGCGCGAAAGCCCAAGAGTTGCTTAGCTTTCGCACTGGGACCATAAGGCTCCGAGCGCCCGGAGCCCAGGAGCTCGCCAGCTCAACAGCCCCACCAGCCATGCGCACCCCAAGAGCCGGGCCTCAACACGTACACCCCGAGGCCCATAAACTCCGCCCAAGAGCCCGGGCAGCCAAATTTGAATACCAACCACCTGAATCAAAGAGAGCAACGCCACAGAGCCTCTAAGAATTAAGTTTTGAAAAGTCGACCTGCCAGCACTGCTATGCAAATAAAGAGTCAGTTCAAACAAAGCATCACCATCTGATCCTCGTGCCATTCTCAATTGGAAAAGAGTCAATTACCTAACTCAAACATGCGTACCAAGAGTCATTTCACAATTTCAAGCCCCAAGCTCCATAAGGCCCCAGCCTGTGAGCCTGCAAAGAATCTCGTAGCTTTGAAGAGCCTTTAACAACCGCACTCCCAAAGCATTAACCTGGGGAGTCTGCCCGCCGTGCAATTTAGCCGACAAAGCCTAAGCGCCCAGGAGCCCAGACACTTAGTTTGAAGAACTCAACTATCGTTAACCCCCGCCGAGTCAAGAGTCGGGCCTTCGCCAGTATCCAAATTTCATAAAGCCTCGTCGGAGCCCAAAGAAATTTCGCTTTCTTTGAGTTTGCCAACTACTCAACTTTGGTGCCATGTAGCCTATGAGCCGGTCAACTCGGGTAATTTTATCCCTGTAAGGCCCGCCAAGTGCTCGTGAACCCAACAACTCACTTGAAGAGTCAAATACTCAACTCGTGCCATGGAGTCAAGAGTTAATTCGGGCTCGCGCCAAATTTCATGGAGCTCAACAAACGGTCGGCGAGCGTCACCATCACCAGACATGCGTACTAATAGGGGCGTTCACCAGCAATGTCAGAGAGATACCAACGCCGCACGCGAAGTGAGCTTTAAATTATCACCTGTGCCATGTTCTGCGGTCAATTTAGATCGTGCAATTAATACCATATGCGTTTCATCGCCAGAGCACAACAGACACCGAGGAAAGCCGCCATTTCAATCCCGGGTGGCATGCAGCCCAATAGTTAGGTTCACCGAGGCATTCAAATTCCCACCCGAGCCTTAATGGGCCATCAAAGCTCAATCAAGCTCAACTCAAAGCCATGCACCTAGAGCCAGCTTACTTAGCAATCGTACCATCGGTCTCGCCAGCCGCCAAGAGGTCGCCATCATAATCCCACGCAATGTAAGAGTTAGTTCAACCCATGCAATTAATCCCATAAGGCCTCTTTGCCCAGGAGTCAAGCGGTACCAATTTGAAGAGTTCAACTATCACAACTCGCACTACGAGATGCCAATAGTCTGCTCAGCTTCGCTAGATCCCATCTAACTCGCTGAAGAGTCACTAATTATTCAACCAAAGCCATGCACCAAGAGTCGGCCTACTTATTTGACTTAAATTACAAAGCCTCTACGCCCAAGAGCCCAGCAGCTCAATTTGAGGAGATCAACTACTCAACTCAAAGCATGTGTACCCCAAGGAGCCGGGCCTCAGCCGCGGCCTGGCCCATAAGGCTTCAACAGAGCGCCTAAAGAACCAATTTGAATAGCTCAACTAATTAACTGCCATGCCGCTAGGAGTCAGCTCTCACGCCAGCATTCAACCCGCTTAACCTAGGAGCTCGCTTTAAAAGCTCAATTACTAAAGTCAGGTCACGCAAATGTGAGCCTGGCCAATGCAAGGCTTAGCCCATGGAGCTCTCAAAGAATCTAATTAGTGAGCTCAAATTATTAAACTCAGCAATATACCAAGAGCATCTTTTCAGCTGTACAAGAGGCGATCCGCGAATCAATGTACCAATCCTGAGGTTTTCCACCGTCGAGTCAAGCTAACAAGTAAAGATAGTTGTCTGTGGCCTAACACTGTGGGATAGGCTTTTCAGATAAAACAGATTTAAGTGAAGTAAAAATGGTGAATTTGTTCGATTTCAAAGTGGTGATGTAACTCGTGGGGTTGGTGGTTTGAACCGAAAATAAATAAAATAAATGCAAAATAGAACTCTTTTGAAGTTTTGAGCCACCGTTTGTGTATATTTTAAGGCAAACTATCATGTCCTCTAAGTTTTTTCTCCTCGCATCGTGGGAGCATGACATATACGGTCAAACCGATCTTCATTTAGCTTTAAAACCTAGACTTATGATTTTCCCTTTTTTGAAATATAGCATTTAACTGGGTAAAAAAATATTCTACCGATATCATATCTCAAAACTCCGCCCCATAAAGAATTCAATAGAAAAACAACTAACCTGGATAACAGATCTAGTGATAAGCATCCATTGCAACTAAAAGCTTGCTAAATACACGTTAGTGAGGGTGTGTTTAGAAGATTTTAACCTAAGGTATAGAAATAGAAATATAAATATTTCTGCAAATACTTGTATGCGTTAAAAAACAAAGAGGACGTTGTTTCTTTTACCTTCAAACATTCACTTCCAAAGGGGTCTCTCCCTCTTCAAGGAGAAGAGGTTCACTGAAGATCCTCTCGAAATACATCTCGCAGGAGTGTTTGGTAGCCAAGAAAGTGGAGAGAAAGAGGAAAGAGAAGAGAGAAAACCATACCTAAACAAAGTTATGGGTCAAAGCTTCAATGAAAAAGCTGCAACTGTCCATGAGGCCTATATAGTCTTACAAGATGTGTGAAATACCAAAATAACCAAAACAATATGATTATCGAGGGCAGCTTTGAATTACAGTCGGGGGGTCGTTGGGATCAAAATCGTAGGACAAAGCGAATGCCAGTGATATGGTGGCCATGTGCATACGGTAAATTGAATTTCGCTTATGCACAAGAATCCTCGCTATGATAGCGAATTCTCTTACTAATGAAAATATGGCCAGCTTGGGCCCTCGCTTGGGATTATAAATTTCTCGCTATGGTTGCAAAATTTTCATATCATTGCTAAATTTTCACTCATGCCATAGCGAAATTCATCATCTCATCATGCGGTTAATGCTCCATTAGTTTCTCGCGGCTACATTCCCACTACACTATTCCATTTCTCGCAGTTGATATTATTCATTCCCTGGCCATTAAATTGGATACACCATATGAAATTGATGGAAATCAATCCGACTTTGTTATACTGGATTGACACGATAATTTAGCTTCCAATTCTCGTAAAACTACAAAACAACCCCGAACAGATCGGCGTACAGGACCCAATATGCTCACTGTTAATTATAACACTAATACACAGTGTGCTCTCAAACCCATAAAATAGGTTCAAAATAGCACTTTTTGGGCACCAATCACACTTCAACCGACACATTCATAACTCCCTAGCAATGCAAGAAGATGGTCAAAGAGAGATCATACAAAACGATAACAAAATAACAAGCCCAAACATATTTCAAAAGGTTGTGAATGGTAGTACTTTCAACCCGCAAGTAAAAATCATCAATGCCATGTCCATTAACTATCATGAGAGAATGAATGCCATACAAAATTGAGTATCAAAAGAGCCTCCTTCTTGGTGAATCAACCAGAAACTTGCACCGAAATCTAAGTGTTTGTTTGATCAACTCTCAACAATAACCTAAACTCAGACTCTCCCCCGGCCTGGCTACTACCACGACCATGCTAACCAACCTAATAGATTTATCCAGTCTCTTATTCCATATCTTTTTATGCTGTAGGTAGTAATGTCAGGAATCAACCCTCACCAAAGTCCATGTAACTAGGGATTCACTGATGACTCCTTTAACCAATTAAGGCTTAGTGGCACCAATTCATAAGGAACATTCGACCACAAACTCTTCGTGTTTCACTCCTGACTTCTCAATGATTTAGTTCAAGACCTACAAACTTGCTAAACTCCACCCATCCACCCGTAGAGAACACTGGGTCGGTGGCTCCCAACCAAGCAAGAGAGAAGCCAGGCACTATGTTTAAAGGTTACACCTCATATACCCCTGACTGTGCTCTGTTTCATACAAAGTGTTGGTAATTTTATTCTTTTTTCTTTTCTTTTCTTTTTCTCTTTTTCTCCTTTTTTTTTTTTCTCGAAGACACATTGGCCTTCTTCCACAAGGTCCTTAACCCCAAAGGTGGTCAATGAAACTGGTGGTAGGTTATAAAGTAAAGGAGGTTGCGTTAGCTTTTCAAACATCATTGAAACCTGAATGTGCCTGTAGTGGGTTAGCTAAAGGTAGCAAAAATGGTTGAAAGCAATGAATTCAACTAATCATTCATTCCAACCAAGCATGAACCAATCTAACATCAATAGAACTGACAAAGTTTCAATTTTTCAAACTAAAAGAGCTAGTAAACATGTAAAAAAAATTGTTGCAAATGTAAGCCCAAATTAGAAAAAGTGTTGTATAGTATAATAGCTTTATAGAAGGGAACCTAGCAAGCCACCGAACATCACAAAATGGGCTTGTCAAAATGAAAGGCAACAAACATAATAGGGAAACTACTTCCTTCTACCTTCCCCAACCCACTATCTTAATGTCCCAACGGGGCTCTTTATTGAAAATTAGAGAAGGAAGTGTTACTCTCTGATGAGATGTGATCATTTTCTCGATAGAGACTTCGCAATATTTCCATCAACACCTATTTACTCGCTTAGCTTTAAATGAACAAGTTAGAGAAGAAAAGAGAGGAAAAGTGATTAGCTGGAGCACATTTTTAAATACACCACTAATTTCAAAATGTCTTCTGGACATATTTATTCTACACTCTCTAAGCTTCCAACTGGGCATCAAAACGCCAAAAACGGAGTTCGCATGGTGCATATGAGTCAAACAAATCGAGGTCAAAGTGGGGCCTATAGCGAAAAATTTTCGCTATCATAGCGAAAGAAATTTTTTTTGAAAAATCAAATAAAATAAATAATAACAAACAAATAATTAAAAACAAATTTTTTAGAGACAACAATTTTTTTTTAAGACACTTTTTTAAAAAAAATAAAAATAAAAATAAAAATTTGAAAAACTTTTTTTTAATAAACCCGTATCGTAATCGTTTTGTCTTTAGTGGGAGGCATCCTGCTAATATTTTCGCTATCATAGCTTAAAAATTCACTCGCATCACTACGAAATTTTCGCTATGGTTGCTTAAAATTTTCCTCCTCGTCGTTTCCCATTTCTTCAATCCCGGCTTTAAAATTTGCACAATAAACCTAAAATTAATGCAAGAAAAATAAGAGCAAATAGTAAAAGTAAAAATTAATCTAAAAACAAGAATTAACTAAAAATTAGAGAAAATCTAAGAAGAAAAATTTAATAATCAAAATAAAAATTACCATAAAATAAACAAAGCAAGAAAATTGCAAAACAAAGCCGGGGAGATCAGGTTTCCAAACCACTTCCCCAGCCTTCAGGCTACTGAACCATGGAAGCTAGAATGCCTGGATCTGAGTGTTCCAAACCCGAATCAAGACTAACCAACCGCCGCCCATGCAATGTGGGTACCGCTGTGTCGATGGTGGCAAAGGCTCTGCCGGGTACAACTTTTCGATATTTCATACGCTGATGGACCGGGTACGGGTTTTGGGAGCAGGTGTGCCGCAGTTTTGGGTTTGCCGTTGTGTGGGCAATATGTACACGGCAAAGGGCTATTTTGGGCTTGGGCAAAGGGCACTAGGATACATTTGGTGATTTGCCGAATGATAGGCTCTTCGGGTCCTTCCACTGCTTCCTCGCCCACATCACATCCTCAGCTGTCATAATGGGAGAGGTTGCTTCCCTTCTTCTCCCAGGCATGAGAAAGCATCTTATCAGAAACTGATAGAGATTCAAAATTTTCAATGTGCCTCTTTGTATTGCTGTAGACACGACTCTTCCACTATGGTGCGCTTCTTAGGCACTCTTCTCGACTCCCCTTTCTCCTCTCGATGACTGGGCTTATCACAAGCTTTGGAATTGAACATCGCAAGTTGTCAATTTTCTTATCCATTTCACTTTGAGCTTCCATCAATTTTTCTAAAGTCCGTGTGAGTTTCCACACAAGATATGATTTTTTGACTCACTGGGCATTGAATTTCTTTGCTTTCACATCACCCACCAAGCTTGTAAGGTTCAGAACTGTTTCTCGCTTCAACCGGGAGATCGGGCCGTGGGTGGTCAGGCTGCACGTGTTACCGCGGATGTGGAGGAGGCGACAGTCGGGGGTAACACTATAGAGGGTGTACTCGCCCATCGTCTTCTATATTCCCCTGCTGCACCTGCCACGGGTTCGGGATTTCTCTCTACGTCAGCCGCGAATCGCCATGGATGGTTCCTATAGTCCTCATTGTCATTATGCTCTATTTCCGCCAGGCTGACCGTGATCGCTCCCTTCAAGTGTTCCAGGTTTAACTTAACGTTCACCCAAGTTTCGGTGGAGTATTGACTTAAGTAGCCTCGCCTTTCTGTGGTTTCGTGAATCACCGAAATGTGATTCCCCGCAAAGGAAAACGTGGCAACACAAAAAACAACACGTATCCTATAACATCGTTTTTTTTTCCAGTAAATTAAAGAAAAATCGACAGAATATAAAAGAAATTCTCACCAAAACTTGTGATGATGATCAATAAAACACAATATTATCAACACTTAAAAATCATCCCAAGCAACGGCGCCTATTTGATTCGTGCCAATGAGAAAGGATCCTAATCAACAGTACTTGTAACCTGATATTCTCCACCGCCGGTAGAGTCAAGCCAATGGGGCAGAGCAGCGGGTTCAGGGTCGAACACGTGGGATGGGTTTCTTGTTGAGGACGAATCATACCACATAATAAAACACACACTCATTCAAAGACTATTGTCTAACCACTTAACGCGCCCAAAACTGAAGATATTTCACTTATATGAGATAATAAAATCTTACACACTGCACAACAAAAAGGACTATTGTCTAATCCCCAAGAATGGCGCTCAAAACTCGTAGAAGGGCCAATGATGTTGCAAACACGCCAAAGGAGTGAATGTGGTAACATCAAAAACATTGAAACAAAAGTGATATACTAAAAATTGAAACCAAAAGAATCGTCACACTAATTCCTTCCGTTAAGTGCACCGTCATACACAAGTGGACTCTAGAGTCCCGATATCGTACTCCACAGAGATCTCAAAGAAATCAAATCAACCACCCCACCAACAAATTACAATATCAATAGGACTACAATGATATTGGTCACCTCGCAGAAGTCAACATACGTAGCACAAAGAAAATAAATGAGTAATCAAATAAACTGAATATTAAGAATAAAAATAATAGTTAAGAAAATAAATGGACACTAAATAGTTATCTTTTCGAGGACACATCAAGGATACCGCGAGTAGCGAACATCAATTCCACAAGCAATGCGACGCAATCTCTCGATTACTCGGGCCAAATTTGTCCAAGGCATTTAGCGCTGCAAAATGTGCTACTTTGAAGAGCTCAACACTCAACCTCACCATGCCCAAGAGTCGGTCACCGCGTACGACTCCGCAAGGCTTCAACGCCTAGGAGGCCGAAGAGTTTCGCTTGATGGAGTCAAACACTTACCGCCATGGCAAGAGCCCGTTCAAATTTCAATCACCGCTTCAGAGTCAAACATGATTCAATTGAAGAGCTCAACCACAAGTCGCCATGTAGCACGTCGCTCAACTCGACAAACCGGCGGCGTCTTCAACAGCCCGCAAGGGAGGTTCGATCTCAAACAGTGAGTGTCAACCATTAACTAAGTCCATGCGCCTAAGAGTCGCCATATAGCACTTAGCCGATAACGCCTTCGTATCATCACGCACCAGCGGTCGTTCGTCAACCGCAAGAAAGCAGCGGTCATCAGCAACGGTCGAGCGCGCCGCACGGTCAGAGTCAAGCTCAGTTATCGCACTCAACTAAACGCCACGCCGCTCCAGAAGCGTCTTCAGCCCGGCTCGCAAGAACTCGTACGCCCATATATATGCCCGAATACGACTTTGTAAGATGCAACACTATAATCGCAAGTCAAGACGCGCGATCTCGCATCCGCCACAAGCCTCCATAACAATTTAAGTTTCAACAGTCAATACAATGACATAAAAACGCAGGTCAAAAGCATCTTCGCAGAATGGGTTAATATCAGTTAAACAATCGGCCATGTACCAAGAGTCGGGCTCTTCTCAACGCGATCAGAATCCGGGCAAAGTCATGGCATTTGTAACATCGCCAACTGGTCTCGAAGATTCGTCTGTTCAACCATGACATGAAGCACCGGAATCGCCCACCAGTATTTCAGCCCATAAAGCCGCCACGCCGCAGATCTAAAATAACTGACTCGAACACTTCAATACTCAACTCAGCTATAGCCCAAGAGTTAGTTCAACTCAGGAAATTAATCCCATAAGGCCTTGGGAATGAGGCTCAGCTAGCCTCGCCTTGACGAAGCTCAACTATTGAACTCAAGCCGTGCAGGCCAAGAGTCGTCACTTCAGCTAACAAGTTTTGCAGATATTTCAAATACCAAGAGCTTCTCCAGCAGCTGGAGCTTCGCAGCTCACTCACTCAACTCAGCGCTATGCAAATACAGTGTCGCCTTCGCCAGGCTCGCTCGATAAGACCGGCAGCCGCCCGAAGCCTAGGAAGCTCAGCTTTGAAGAGCTCAACTACCAATCCAAGAATTGGTAACCAAATATTAGTCCTCAGTTCAGTAATTAGCCCATATCCCAAGCCAAGGAGCTCCCATAATTTAGCTTGAAGAGTCAACAACCTAATCCAGCAAGAACCCAAGAGCTATCCCACAAGGCAATTAGTGCTCACAAGGCTCCCGGGGCCGCCTGTGGAAAGCGGAAGAGCTCAAATTTCTAGCTAGAGGCTTTCAACCACCAACTGAACTGCAGCCCAAGAGTCGGCTCCACTTAAGCAATTAAGCTCCATAAGTGCCCGTAGCGCCTCCCATATACCAAATGGCTTGGGCAGCTCAACCACTAAACTATGCGCCGTGAGGTCACCCTACCGTGCATCCCAAATTATAAGGCCTCAAATCAAGAGTTATGTTTCGCTTTATGACTGAATGACAAACTCAAAGACAGAAAGTTAAGATCTGATCTCAAACCCAACTCAATTAGCTCATATGTCTCTCACACTGTGAATGTGAACACTTATATGAGTTTCACAACCTGAGTCAACCGCTTTCATGTAGCACAATAGTCGGGCTTTAACCCAATAGCCCATAAGGCTCAAAAGCAAGGGATCCCAACATCTTGCCAAAGAAACAACTACTCAACTGGAAAAGATAGTTGTTAGTCATTAGCTTATATGAATTGAATCGTTATAATGCTCTTCGCCCATGAAAGCCCAATAGCTCGCTTTTAAGAGCTTCACTACTCAACTCGTGCCATGCAAATTAAAGAGCAGCTTCACTCTTTATGCAATTTAGCCCATAATGCCTCGGGGTCCAGGAGCCCCAGAGCTCAACAAGAGTCAAATACTAACTCACGCAATGCAGCCTAGGGCACTCAGCTTTTTGGTACTGAGTCTATAAGACCCCACACTAGTAGCTCTGAAGCAAACAGCTTTTAAGAGCTGAAACTACTCAACTCAGCAATGCTTCAAGAGTCGCCCCCCACCTCGCCAGCACGCAAATTTCACTGAGCCTCAAGCTTCAGCTTTTGAAAGCCTAACTCAAGCCAACACAGACATGCACCAGAGCTTAGCGTTTAGTTCGGGTACTGTGTTTCAAGGAGCCTCAATGTTTCGCTTGAATAGCTGCTCTAACACAACTCGGCAACAGCAAGAGCCTGCCTCTCTCAAGCCACATCCCATAGGTGCCACACAGTGAGCCTAGCAACTCAATTTTGAAGAGCTCAACTACTCAACTAAGGACATGAAGATGATCCGCTTCACAGTAATTTAGGCCCATAACGCCTCAAACAGGGTTTCTCCAATAACTCAATTTGAACACCCTTACTACTCAATCCTCAAAGTAATGCAAACAGAGCTTATATCAACAGTAATTAAGCCCATAAGGTTCAAACATGGAGCTCAACAACTCAGTTTGAAGAGCTCAACTACTCATCTCAAACCATGCATCCCAAGATTTAGTGCTCCACTTTGTAATAGCTTAGGCGTCTAGCGCCTGCAGCAGAGCCGGGCTCAGCTAAGAGCCTCAACTACTCAACTAGGCCATGCCCAAGAGCTCGGTCACCAGCACTTACTCCATAAGGTTTTCGGGGCCATTGTGGAGCTTGGCATTTCACTTTGAAGAACTCAACATTAACTCAAAGACATGCCCAAGAGTCGGTCACCACATAATTTAACCCATAAGTGCCCTCAGCGCCCAGAGCCCAAGAGTCACTTCAATAACAACAACCCGCCTGTTCACTGAAGAGTCGGTCACTAGGCATTAAGCCCACGGAGCCTCGAAGAACTGTTTTGAAAAGCTTAATCGCCGAACTCGTGGCATGTACCTAAGAGTTGTTCGGGGCCACAGCAGCTAGCCCACTGAGCTCCAAGATCTCTATTCAGGGAATTTCAACTACTCAACTCGTGCCATGCAAACTTCAAGAGCGTCTCTCCACTTCAAGAATTTAGAAGGTCAAAGAAAATAACATGGGGTCACGAGAAGCTCCAAATAGCCGCTTGAAGAGCTCAACTACTAACCCGCCATGCACCCAAGATTCCGCCCATTTAAGGCACTTACCCCATAAAACCTCTCGCGCCTGGGGAGCCCAACTCGCTCGCCTCTACAACTCAACTACTCAATCCCAGTGCCAAGGAGAGGCTCAGCAGCAGCTCTGTAGCCAGTAATTTAACCCATAAGGCTCACCCCAGCGCATGTGCCAAGAGTCTGTTGCCTAACTCAATCAATTGCCGATAAGGCCTCGGGGGCCGCCAGAGCTCATGCAGCCAATCTTAAGAGCTCAACTATTCAACTCAGGCCAGCACATAACATCAGTTAACCCTATCAGGCCTCGCAGGGCGGCTCAAAGGCTAAGGAGCTCAGCATCTCTGGGCTGAAGAGTCATCTACTAACTAAGGTTATGCAAACAAATAGTCACTTAGTCAGAAGCAATTAAATTCATATCATCTCGCCCAGCAGCAGAGTCAAACAACTCAGCTTGAAGAGCCTCACCCACTCAACAAAGGCGCACCAAAGAGCAGTTCACCTCATGCAATTTAGCCCATAATGCCTCAGCGCCCAGGAGCCCAGGAGCTCAGTTTGAAGAGCTCAAATACTTAACTCACGCAATGCAGCCCTAGAGTTAGTTCAGCTTTGGAAATTTAGCCCATAAGACCCAAAGCAAGAGTCTGCCAGCCGCTTAAGAGCTTAAACTATCAACTTAGCGATGCAGCTCCCAAGAGTCGGGGCTCACCGTGCATTCAAACCCACGAGCCCTCGTGGCTCGCTTTGAAAAAAGCTCAACTACCAACACAGACATAAACAGAAAGCGAGCTGAGCCGCACACCCTTCAAGGAGCCTCACGCCGCTGAATAATCCCGCCTACTAACTCGCTGGCGGTCTGGCAGCTTGGGCTTCAGTCACGATCCCATAGCTACGCTCTGGGGAGCCTAGCAACTCACCCTTTGAAGAGTCGTTGAACCATCAATCAAGGACACGGTTAACGAGAATCGCTTCAACTCGCTAATTAGCCTATAACGCCACGCTAGGCTTCCAATAACCTAATTCTGAACACCCCACTATCACTCAAAGCAATGTACCTCAAGAGTCATATCACTGTACTAAAACTATAAGTCCTCTAAGCTTTCCAGAGCTCAACAACTCAGTTTGAAGAGCTCAACTACTCATCTCAAGCCATACAACCCAAGATTCACCCGGGCCTTCAGCAACAACAGGCGTCTAGCGCCAGGAGCCTGGGAAGAAATAGCTTTGAAGAGCTCAACTACTCAACTCAAAGCGCCTCTGAGTCGCCCCGCCTCGGCAATTTAATTCCAGAAGGTTCAGCCGCCCAGAGCCCTAGTGTTCTCGTCAAGAACTCAAATACCAACTCAGCCAGCAAGGTCCAAGATTGGCCTCCCTGTCCCATACACTTAATCCATAAGGCCTCACACTGCAGAGAGTCCAACAGCTGATCTGAAGAGCTCGAACTACTCAACTCAAATTATTCAAATTTCAAGAGTCGGGCCTCTGCCTAGGGCATTAAGCCCACAGAGCCTCAGCAACTAAGTTTTGAAAAGCTTAATCGCGAACTCGTGGCATAAGCCCAAGAGCAAGTTCACCAGTACAAAATTTCACTGAGCCTTCTCAAGATTCTATTCGTAATTACAATCGACGGTCCCAGCCATGCACCCTTGCCAAGAGCCGCCCCAGCCTCCTGCAGGCTGGGGGCCCAAAATACCACAAAGGCCGAGTGAGCCCAGCCAAACAGTCAAGAGCTTTTAACCACCAACTCAAGCCATGCGCCTCAAGATCCGGGCCCCCCGCCAAGGCACGACCCCATAAACTCATACTAGGAGAGCCCAATGGGGCCGAGTTTGAAGAACTCAACTACTCAATCCTCAAAGCCATGAGGCTCAAGAGCCGTCACTGGGGTAATTCTGTGAAACATAAGGCCTCTACGCCTGTGAGGCCGCAGCCGCTTTAGTGTTACGAATATCAACTCAGCTACGAGCTGGGGAAGAGGCCCCAGCCTAACTCAACTGTTTTAAGCCCATAAGGCCCAGTCAGAGCCTAATCAGCTTCAATTTGAAAGAGCCCAACTACTCAACTCGGGAAGCATAGCACAATAGCCGGCTTTAGCTCCGCAATTCAAGCCCATAAGGCCTCTGGGTGCTTGCGATCTGCAAGATCGCTTTAAGCTTTCCACCACTCAACTACTCGCAACCAAGGCCATGCAACAAGAGTCGTTAGCTTACAGCAATTTAGCCCATAAATTCTCGCAAACAGCCGAGCCCAAGAAATGGGCTTTGAAAAGCCTGTCTACTCAACTTAGGCTCCTGCACCCAAAGAGCGCTCACCTCATGCAATTTAGCCCATAAGGCCTCAACGCCCAGGAGCCCAGGAGCTCAATTTGAAGAGCTCAACACTTAACTCACACGCTATGTTAGTCTCACTTGAAATTTAGCCCATAAGATCTCCAGGCGCCAAGAGCTCCTTCCCAAGAAATTTCGGGCTTTGTTCAACTACTCAACTCAGCGATGCAAATTTCTAAGAGTCAATTCAATTTTCGTGCATTTAGCCCACGAAGCCCTCGTGGCTCGCTTGAAAGTCAACTCGTCAAAATCAGACATGCGCCAGAGCGGTCACTGTGCAATGAAATTTCAAGGAAGCCCCAGCTTGGGGTTTGAGTCAGCCGCCATTCAACCCCAAGTGATGTGCGGCTGAAGAGTCGGCCAGGTCGTGCATTTAATCCCATGGCACACAAAATACTAGGAGCCAAGAACCCACTTCAAGAGCCTCAACTACAACTAAGGAGCAAGCCTCCGAATCAAATCACTCATGTACCAGCTCCATAACGCCTCAACCCCCAGGAGCCCAATAACTCAATTTGAACACTTCCACTACTCAACTCATGCACGTGTACCTCAAGAGTCATATATCAACTCGCTACCTGTCAATAATGCCTCGCCGGTTCTACGCCGCTTCTAAGAGCTCCAACCACTCACCCAAGCCATGCACCAAGAGCCGGTCTCAGCTCGCTACCTCTAGCCCATAAGGCCTGGCCGCAGGAGCCAACAATCCCCGCTTGGAAGAGTTTAACCACTCAACCTGTGCCATGCAGCCAAGAGTCAGCTCAGCCAGTACCTTTAGCCTATATGCCTCAAGCACCTGTGGAGCCTATAACAACCAGCTTCACTGAGACACTTAATTCCATAAGGCCTCACGCCTGCAGATCTTAGTAGCTCGCTCTTGAAGAACTCAAATACTTCAACTCAAGCTACGCGCCCAAGAGTCGGCTTCAGGTCGTATTAATTTAACCACAAAGCTCGCCAGCTCCAACAGCTCAATTTGAAGAGATGAATCGCTCGACCTCAGCCCCATTCAGCCCAAGAGTAGTTCAAATTTTCAGCATTCAGCCCAGCTTGGAGCTCAAAGAATCGCGCATTTAAAAAGCGAATCGCGAACTCAAGCCATGCGTACCAAGAGCAAGCTTATTAGCCTGGGCCACCACGAGCCTCGCAAATTTCGGTCGAGAGTCAACTACTAACTCATGACATGCAAAAACAAGAGCCACTCGCCGTGAAATTTAGCCCAAAAGGCTGGCTGCCAGCCGAGGAGCCCGAAGAATTTCAATTTGAAGAGCTCAACTATTTAACTCAAAGCCATGTACCAAGATCTGGCCTGGCCTCTCACTTAAATTCAAAAACCTCACGCCAGGTCGAATGCACATTTTCTCATGAACTCAACTATCCAACTCAGCTGAGTGAGGCCCGAGAGCCAAGTAGCAACTCGTGCACTTAACCCAGATACACAGGGGCCAGAGCCTGAAGAGCCTATTTCAAAAACTCAACTACTCAACTCAATCCATGCAACAGAAAAGAGTCAGCCAGCCTGTGACAACCCACTTAGCCTCGGCGCCTTTCTGAAAGTTTGATCAAAGCCAACTCAAAGATGGTGCAACAGATGCTGGCCAAAAAGACAAACTTCACAGCTCGCATCTCGTTTGAAAACCTCAATCCAACTCAAGCCATACGTGCCTGGGGGAGCGTCGCCTTCACCAAGACACGAGTTTTAAGTGGGGCCGTCAAGAGCTCACGATTTAAATAAAAAGGCAGCGGCACCAGTAAGAGCCGGGGCTTCACTAAGGTACTGGGCTTGAGCCAAGGCATTAGCACTCGGGAGCCTGGGCGAATCTCCACTTGAAGAGCTCAATCCATCAATCTCAAAGCATGCACTCTTAAGAGCCGGGCTTAACTCAGTACTCAGCCTATAATGCTCAACGCCAGGGGAAGGTAAGTGCAGCCACTGGCAGCTCAATCCACTAATTCCAGCCATGTGCCTAAAGAGTTGGCCGCCAGGTACTAAGCTTCATATGGCTCAACGCCAGGGATCAGGGAGCTCACTCAAGAGCTCAATCATTTTCCTGGGTCCCGGGGGGCGGAAGGCCAAGAGTCGGCCACCCGCATCAGCCAATAAGGCTCGGGGCGCCTAGAGCCTGGCAGCCTCACTCCTAAGAGTTTCACCTGCCAACTCCAAAGGTAAAACAAGAAATAAGTTCGGGAGGCAATTTAGCCTCATAAGGCCTAGATGCTATGAGTCTGGAAGAACTCGCTTGAAGAACTCAAATGCTCAACTTAGCCACTACCTCAAAGAGTCAAGCCAAAGATGTGCAATTTAGCCTATGGCACTAACGCCAGAGCCCAAGAAATTAATTTTGAATAACTCACCACTGGGTCTGTGCCAGAGTATGCCGTCAGCAGATTGCTTCACTCAAGTTATCAAATTACTTGAGCTTCAAAGCACGGTTTGAAAAGCTCAATTGTTCAACCCAGTTATGTACTGGAGCCACTTAGCTCAAGGCCGGCCCACTGAGCCTTAGTAGCTTGGGGTTCGAAGAGCTCATTTACCAAACTCAAAGCCATGCCTCCAAGAGTCATTTTCTCATCTCTGCTAATTGCTCATAAGGCCTCTGGAAGTGGCTGGGAGGCCCACAGCTAGCTGAGTGAGCTCAACAACTCACTTGAAGCCCAGGCCGACATGAGCTGCCTCAACTCGTGCATTGGGTTCACTTGGTGCCTCTAGAATAGCTTTGAAAGCTTAACTACTCAACTCAAATATGCCTCAGAGCCGTCGATAGAGTAGCCACTTACCTGGCTCAGCAGTCGGGTCAAGAGCTCAATACTCAACTCGTGCCATGTGCCTAAGAGTCGGCTTCATGGTGATTAGCCTATAAGGCTCGGGCGTCTGCAGGACTTAATCTACGCTTTAAGAGCCGAAATAATCAACTCAAAGCATGTGCTAAGAGTCATGGCTTCAAATTCAGCAATTCTAGCCCATAAGGCCTCAAATGGCCTAGGTGGGGTCCCAGGAGCTAAATTTAAATAGCTCAACTACTTAACTTAGGCCATGCTTCCCATGAGTCGCTCTCAACTCCGCATTCAGCCCACTGGATCCTGGAAGTCGGCTTTGAAAAGCAACGCTTCCCACCCCAAGCTATGTTCTTCTGGAAGAAGCCGCTTTAGTTCGCACCGCCTCCACTAGCCTCAAGAATCCAGCTCAAGAGCTCAACCATCAGTCCTCAGCGATGCAACCCAAGAGTTAAGGTTCAACTTAGTAATTTAGACCATAAGGCCTCACGGGCCTGATTAGTACCTAAAAAAGTATTTCAGTCCTATTTAAGATAGGAGCTTTGAGTGCTTTTGTGTTTGACCATGTTAATTGTTTATTGACATGTGCGTGTCCGATAAGTACTACCGAACAGCTGAGGTTGTTTTTGGTAGTTTCAGCATATCATAACCCGTCTGCACTCCAGTCACTAAGATGCTACTTCGAGTGTTTCATCATATAGTCTGCAGTTTACATCAAGAAAGTCTGAAATGTTAGTAAAGAGTCATTTATGGTGCAGAACAAACAGAAACGCATTGTTTGTAAATGATCACTGAAATTTCCCCCAGTCTTATCCACCGAAAGCGATCTTTTATATACGCTTCCTCCATTATTCTCCAGCGAATGTGAGGAGGCACAGAGCAGAGTGTTCAGAGGACCCACCGAGGCAGAAGGTCTGCTCCGCAGGTAAAGGTGGAGGTGGGAGAGGACCCCGGGGCCCAGATTCATCTCCTCTAGCTCCACCCCACGCTCCCTGGGCCCCTAATAACACCGCTCGTCCATCTTATACAAAGACAACATTCACTTTCGTGAGCATATACATGCTCGGGCTGGCTGTGGAGTTAGTCACGAGGAGATGCGTGGGGAGGCACACTTGTTGCCATCAAAGCCATAGACCGGGGCCGGATGGCTCGAGCCAGGTCATCCCCGCTACAGACCGCGCTTCTTCTCAGATCATGAGCCACCCCTGCTCCTTCCTGGGCCGCCAGAGATGAAGACTCCGCACAACCCCATCAAGACTGGCTTCACAAACTCTCGATATGTCGGGCAAATGCTTCGCAGCTAGCCTTAGATCTTAATTCTATTATTCAAGTAATTACCACGCAGAGTGAGTGGTCACATCTCTCTCTAGCTTCCATCCTACCCAAAGGAGATATGTTATACTTTGGTTTCGAGGGAAAAGTTAGAGCTGGGAAGTGTCTTTTATCATATTTTGTCTTTATTTTTAGCTTATTAATCACTCTATTTTGTATAGATTGTATAGGATGCATGTATTAGCGATAGTATTAGTAAAGGATATTCGTTGTGAAGGTAAGTTTACATAGCTTAGAAGTTGAATGCTTTTAGTTATACATCAAAAGCTTTATAGCAATATTTATATTTTCTACAATTTTTTGTAAATCATTTCCAGGCTTCATATTTTGCAGAGCCGTTTCTGCCAGGCTTGAAAATTGAAGTAATCGTATGCTACTATAATGTTAGAATGGGCTTCCATGCATGATTAAGTTTTTGGTCGTATTGAAGTTCCAAAGATATTCAACCTAGTACATCCGCTTTTAGCTGACTAAAGAGCACACATGGTTACTTTCTGTTTATTAATAGGTCAAGAGGCTATATACCTCTTTCTACTTGCAAACCTACTTTAGATCAAGTAGATCGACCCATAATAGGTTTGTGTTACTCCAATAAATGAAGACCAATGAAGTCTTCCAAATGAAAAGGAAAAGAAAAAGCAAAAAGAAAAAGAAAGAAGAAAAAGAGAATTGAAAGTCGTGACACTTCGCTTCAAACCCGAACACTCCGAGGGGCAGGCGGCGACACTGAAAGCCCGCCCCTAAACCACCAGCTGGGCAGTCATCACAGTGAGTTCTGCCACACCCGTGATGGGTGGAGTTTGTGCCAGGTGGTGTTTAATTCCTCAAAATCATTCAAGTCCGGTGAAGCCCTATAGTTTCAGGGTCTAAGAGGATCCCTTGACTCGATGTCTAAACCTTAATCGGCCTGGGAGCCTGGTAATCCCGCACGGACTTTGGTGAAGACTAGTTTTCAACATTGCACCCTACAATACAATCAAAGAAAGGAATAAGCGTGTAACTGAATCTATTTAGGTTGGTCATCAGTTTAAGGTCATGGCGTAGGATCGTCAGGGAGGGAATAGCTTTGCAAATTCTATCGTTCAAACCATTACCTAAAACACTTAGATTTTAGTGAAAGTTCAAAGCGACTCTCCTTTGGAATTGATGCCTTCCTAAATCTGTCCCATGTTGTAATTATCTCTCATAATGGTTTTGTACGTAGTCTAAATTTTCATACTAAAGGCTGGTAAGCCTCACTTTACACACACTTTTTGTATAGCATACTCTTTTGCAAAAGCATATCCAGATACCCTTGATTGTTTCATTGTTATGGACTAGCAACGCGCCGGGTTAGTGATTAGCAAATCCCAAAAAGTGCTATTGAAATCCTATTTAAGATAAAGTTTGAGTGCTACGTGACTACAATCCATGTAAATTATTTACTGACATGTGCAAGTCCGATTAGTGTCACCGACACAGGTCTGCGTTATTTTTGCAAGCCGTGCTCTGCAGTCCGATTCGCGCTACGCAAGAGGGCTGGAGCTTAAAATCAAACAAAATTTATATACACTCCAGCCTCTACCAACGTCAGAGTCGTTAATGTATCGCAAAAGATAGTGGTCAGTTTGAACACCTGGATGGGTTTTCATCCTAAAAATGGTTTGCATCAATGGATGAATGTGCTTTCACACCTCGATTTGGGTTTCAAAAACAGTGGGAATGGTTTGAAACCCAAATTGTAAAAACTCAAAAGTTAAAGTGTGAAAAGCACTTGAAGAATTAGGTCACCAATCTCGGGTGTTAAAACAAGTGTCCTCGAGTATCTCGCTGCTATGACATGCAAACATATAGTCCATGGTGCATAACTGGATCTATATTTAACTAGCAACCTCACCCATGAAACATCTCCTATTTGAATGAAACAGTACGCAGTTACGCCCCTTTAGTTAAAACCCCAACATTAAATTATCATTCGCAGCTCGAAGACATCATCGGGCAGTTTAATAAATAGTATCTCTCACCCAGCACCGCATCCAAAAGCTATGGAGAGCTGGGCCAAAATAATAACAAGAATGTTATTTAACCCTAATTTGAAGAACCCTAACATGTAAATATTATCCGTAGGCTCCGTAAAACCATCTAAAAGAACAACATTCTAAGCATGGAGAGTATACACAAACTAATAACATCCCATGTTATGCAACTAAGTTTTGAGAATGCAGCCATAAATACACTACCCGTAGCTTTTAATACAAGAGGACAACATGATATGCCCCACCACTGCTGCCTTCCTTCCTCTTTCAAAGAAAGGAGGTTAGCCATGCCATCTCGAAAGCCATCCTAAGAGGTGTGTTTACAAACAGAAAGTAGAGAGAAAGAAGAGTAGAGGAAGTTACAGAAAAGAAATGAAAAGAAAAACCTAAAATAAGAGACTTTGTTTACAAAAATAAAACTTACAAAAATATCTTCTCCCAAATTGTTGTTCAATTGTTCACTCCGATCGTTCACTTTCTTACAAACAAGAGGGGCTTATATAGCCCCTGGCATAATGAAATATCAAAAAACCTATGAAATCTTGGCTAAGTTATAGGACAATTAGTAATACACCAAGTTTGAGGCGGTTTCACATTAATTGAGCAGGTATGATTTAGGCATCACCGCTTAGGTCGAGAATTCCCGCACCAGCGAACTGGGAATGCAGGCTAAACATGAAATTACAGTGATAGTACCAGCAATGACAATTCGCTAAGCTAGCGAAATTTTGTGTGAGTAGCGAATCAAGTTTTTCGCTGGTTGAAACAGTGGCTAGCGAAATTGGGATGGGTCTAGAGAGTTTGATAAGCTACTTAAGGTTGCTAAATTTTCGCAGCCATAAATTCTCATCCTACTTAAAATTCCCGCAAGCTTCTAGCTAAAATCTCCAAGCCTTTGTTGATCCCCTTCACCGCATTGCCTCCATTCAACTCCGCACGCGATTTTCTTCTATTTTGCCTTTGGTTTTCATTGATTGGCTGATCGATGGTCGAGACTGAGTTCAAACTTCATGATTCATTTATCTAGGTTACTGAAACTCCAAAGTGCTGAAAAGCTCCGCAAACAGCTGCCAAAATACCTCTAATATATATGTTACTAAGAATACGAACACTTCATCGAGAGAATGACATGATTAATGTACAAAAAAGTTATTCAAAACCCATAACATAAATTGAATTGCCCGCATTAATCACACCTCCCCAACCAGTACCAACGCTGTTAGTCCCCAGCAACATGCAAAATAAAAGCGAGATGCATGTGGTGATTTTCAAAAAGGTTGTGATTCAAAAAGGTTGATGTACTTATACACATTACTTTAAATTGAACATTTGACATCAAAATTTTAAATGTATAGCATGAAAGAATCAAATCCATACGAGAACGCCTTATGTCAATGTCGGGTTCCATGATTTCAACTTGGATTTCCACCTAAGTCTGGGCCTGGTCTTTGGAATCCGTACTGCCTGGACAAAGTGTGTGTGTCCTGCCTCCCCAACCTAGTACACCTACATGGCCTTTGCTGAACGTTCCAGATGTGTTGAAGTTACACTTTCTTTCTTATTATTCCATCTACATCGTAGGTGCAATGCTTAAAACTGACTTCACTGTGTCCTGGTAATCTGGGTCCACCGATGGTTCCAACCCATCATATTTAAAGTATCAAAGCCAAAAGATCAATGACCACTAACTCTAAAGGTTTCACCCCCTTAATTCGAACAATGACTTCGAAAATTACATCCACAAGTCATTAAACTTCACCTATCCACCCATGTAATTCAACACTAAATCGATGACCTTTACCACTATGCTTAGGCATCGGCTTCAAAGGCTTTTCACATACACCCTCGACCGTGTTTCCTCGTAGTTTCAAAGCAAGATTTCAATTTACTTTATTTTTCTTTTTTCTTCTTTTCTTTTTCTTTTTCTTTTCAAAGACAACATCGGCCTCAATCAGAGAATCTGCAACCATCCCGTGCAGCCAACATACCAAGGCCATTGCAAAGTTGAAGAAGGTATGCAAATTCACACCATCAAATAATCTGAGGCAGCAGAATGAGTATAAAGGAAAATTTCCAAGTCGAGCATGCCGGACTGCACCGACCAAAATTTAATTCAAGCATGGAATTGTTCCCAAGATAGAAGTGAAAACACGATGATTCAATCATCCAAATTTATAGCAATTCAATCACCAGCCACAATTCAATTGTCCACTTGTAGCAATTCAATTGTCTAATGAACATTTAATATATGAAATATCAGATGCAAAAAAGTCTGATATATATAAACCTAATAGCTTATTATGTTTTCAAATGGTTAGTACATGAATACAAGTTAACACAAAAATATCACCGCCGCTAGAAGTTGCCACAAAAAATCCTGACTTAAAATCAGGCGCTTGATAAAGTCAAAGAAAACAAAATCAAAGAAACTTAACCACCCCACTCACTGGTGGTGGTGTGGTGGGCTCAAAATCGCCGCAAATGCAGCCGTAATGATTCAATGAAGTCGCACGCATGGGCTCCTCCCGCTGACCAAAGAATACGCGAGGAAGACCCAGGCGGCCATAACTGAAGGCCGCATAGAATGGCACCAAGCCAATCGATCTTCGGGCAGCCTGTAGTTGTAGTGAGCAGATGGTATCCATCACACCGCCATTCCTCGAGTCCGGTAATGGAGCAGACTCTGAATGATGTGTCAATAGAAGGCTCGAGTATCTGGCTACGCCTGATGTAAAGTATGGAAAGGTGATTTGGAGGTGAACGACTGAACGGAGTCCTCCGTATTCCCAGGCTCGGGTGACGTGCATACATCCATGGTAGTCCCCGCCTCCCGACCCTGCAGGCCTCCCGGTCCCGTGGCCTGATGGTTCGAGATCAGTACAGCCATAACCCTGGCCTACCGACACCACATGAAGGCATCTAGCTCATCTCACCTGCTCAAAGTCCCATCCGCCGAGAACATAGCGAGGAGTCTCGATCGCGAGGGATGCCTCCGCCTGGTCGCTCTTCATGATCTCTCCCAACAAAAGGCGCCATCACCACCGGGAGGGAATGAAACCAAAACCCCGTAGATTCCCGTGCGAAAGCCCGCATCACCCCTCCGCACATAATGCCAGAGGGAATGTACCACACAGCAAATGGTCAATCACAAAGATCTGTAGGCGAAGTCGCCTCAGAGAATACTCGGGACCACGAAGGATGTACCGCCGTGGTTTCGACCATCTCCTGAGCAGGCCCAAGCTCGCAACCCTTCCAATTGCGCGGCAGATGCAATCCCGCCGTCGCTGAAATATCGCCGCTTTTGGCGCGGCTCTGAAGCACATTCATAACGAATCGAATTTGTGGACCGCCTCGTTCTCCCTCGATTACAGGTGTAGAACTGCCGCATCACTTCAGTAATAACCGTCGCAGCGCCATGGGCGTGAGTGAATACTCGATCAATCTCAAAAGACTCATATCTCGTCGCCCCTCACGCGAGATGTCATAAAAGATCTGATGAACTTCGCTGAGTTTATCCCTGAATGGGCTCCTGTGTAACAAGGGCTCGATCCTCGCACAAACAAGCACACGTGATGTCGCCCGTAGCTGAGTAACCTGGAGACATGGGGCCTGTGGAAGATGACTCGCCCGTCTGATGTGCGATTCGCCAGGCCTGCCCCTAACTCCCTCTTCATGCAGATGACGGTGGGCTCCGGTCCTATCCGAAGTTCGATAACGCTCTAGTCCCCGGGAGCCTCCTGAGACCGCCAAGAGCCGGGACCCGAGTCAGCCGCCTCAGCCCGCCGAATCTCACCCGAGGTCGAAGACGGACTCCACCCGAGTACTTAACTATATCTGATATCAAGTAAAATACCCGGCAGCGGCTCGACTCACCGAAAATATAATCGCAGATCAGGTATCAACTGTGAGCCTTCCGAGGCTACCGAACCACCCTCGGGGCTAGCAAACTCCGAACCGGTGGCTCACCGATCGAAACCGAATGGCCCGAACTAACCAAACAAGGCCCGGAAATGACCGATGGGCCGAGTCGTGGCTAAAACAGATCAACCAGGCACGGCAAGAATGGCCGCCGGGCGTTGAATCGTACTGCGGCGCCAAAGCGAGCTCCACCGGGCTGCCCTACCTGGCCAAGGCCGGTAGCGCAAGCGTGAAACTTATGACTCGGGATGTACTAGAAACCCGCCAAAGCCCGTAAGGGCCGGGCGGTCTCGCCTAGCTGCACAAGAACTCCGCGTGAGCTCAGAGTGTGGCTTCATGGCCAGGACAATGGCGATTTCAAGTAGGATCGGACTCAGGCTTCATTGGAGCTCGTGACACGGCCGAGGGAGAATGTGAAGTGGTATTCTAAACCAACCCCTCCCCTGTTTATATAAGCATCCAACGGCAGCCGAAGGGTCTTCCTGCCAATTTTTGCTATTTTTAGCGAATTTAGCTCACACCCAAAGACACCACTCGTAATTCAAATTCTCGTGATTAAAATGAAAATTAATATATTATAAAATTAAAATTAAAATTAAAATTAGGAAATAGAATATATCTAAAATTTAATATAAGATAATATAAAATACTTACCAACTTGCTAAAATGGAAAGTCATAAATTAAGAAACATACTAAAATAAATGTTTAAAAATGGAAATTGACTAAATAACAAAACAAAAAATCGTTGAATCGCACTTGGTTTTTGAGAACACCAAACCAGCCTAATTTACTCAAAATTACTCAAGGAGGGTCAAGGAGGATAATCTCCTCAACCCCGTAGCCGCTCGGGCTTAATTCCCACATGGTTGCGACCAATTGTCGTGACTGCTCCTCGCTGATGGTCAGTTAATCGAGCAAACGGGCTTGCCGTCTGGGTGTTGTCAAGTAAGACCAATTCTTCATCTCCATGGTTGATCACTCCTTGCATTTCCGAGTATTGTGTTTTCCTCAAGACACCGATCAATTGAAACAACTCTCATTAGAAATTTGATTTTCAATTTCTAAAGAACTCATGTTTGTTGTTCAAATGAGATATTCAACTCCATGGTCATAAAAGCACAAAAGTTAATTGCATGACTCATTCCTAGCATTTATTATTGCATTGGCAAAGGCCGTAAAATGAATTTCCTAAGATGATCGGGTACATGATCGGGTTCACTAGCAATTGGTCTAGTGTCAAGTACCACAAAATCTACTCGGGTAGTAGAACTTGTCTATCTTCACTAAGACATCCTCAACTATCCTCAGTGGGATTTTCTTCACGGATCTATCTACCTTAACGAGTGTGGGATTAGTGGTTTGTTCACCTAAACCTAACTGCTTGTATACTGAATACGGCATTAGGTTCACACCGCTCCTAACCAAGCAAGGACTTTTCTATGCAATTCCCACCAATATTGACTGAAATTGGTGGGATCCAGATCTTTGTACTCGATGTGGTATTTACTTTGAATTATGGCACTGACATGTTCAGTGAGAAATGCTTTCTTCTCAATGCCTAATCCCTTCTTGATTGTGCAAAGATCTTTCAAAAACTTTGCATAAGTAGGGACTTGTTTGATTAGGTCCAGTAAAGGTATGTTAACCTTCACTTGCCTTAAAACCTCAAGAATGCCTGCTTGTTGAGATGCCTTCTTCTTACCTCTAAGTGCTTGTGGAAATGGAGGTGGTATGCCAGATTTCATTTAACTTCCTCTAGAGAATATGCTCAGTTGCAATTCTTCTCCCTGCCTAGGTTCTTCAACAGGTTTTGGCATAGGTCTGATCAACCTCTTTTCCACTCGTGGTGATTACGGCCTTTAACCCCATCCATTCCCCGAATTGTCGATAATCCTACCTCATGAATTCTCCTTTAGATTTGGAACTCCGTTTGTGATGGAAACCTTCCTCTTTCTTGTACTTCTAGCAACTTGTTGATCTTGGTGATTGAATACTGTGAGGTTGTCAATTTTCTCGGTTGAGATTGCTGAGATTGCTCTCAAGCCCATCTATTCTCTTATTCAATGTAATTTCTACAAGATCAACCTTTCAGGCTGGGCTTATGCACAATTTCTTTTGTTCTCAAAGTCACCACCACCTTACCTAAATTCAATATGGCTTCGCTTCTACTCGGGAGAAGAGCATGGCGGTTGTCAGGATCGTGAGGGGAAACCAACCGAGGTTTGGCACCCGGGGTACATAAACAGGGGGGTTGGGTCTCCATGCAAGATTAGGGTGATTCCTCCAATTGGAATTGTAGGCATACCATACGGAGCATCGATTGCTGTGGCTTGTATCGTCTTGGCGTTGTTCGGCATTCTCGACATCAAATCCTTCCACCGCAGGGTCATAGGACAATCGCTCGTTGGGTGTGCGTGATTGGAAATTGGCAAGGATTAGATCGCGCGTGATTTTCACACGGCATGCACCTGTTGGAGCCGTTTTGCCTTCAAGCTCCTCTACCTTCCCCGAAGAAGCTGAAACTTCTACCATTTCTATGTCTTCGGCAAAGGGTATTATCCCACTCCTCAAGCTGGACTGGGTGGTTTCATCCTATCCGCTTCTAGGTTAAGTCATCCCAACCCTTAGAAGTTTCAGCCACGTAATTTAAGAAATCCATGGCTTCATCAGGATGTTTGCTTAAAAAGTCTCCCCCACACATGGTTTCTAAGAGTTGCCTCATGGCAGGAGACATACCACCATAGAAGTGGTTCACCAACATACATGTGTCAAACCCATGGTGTGGACATGCACTGATGGTTTCCATAAATCTCTCCCAATACTAGTAAAATCTCTCACCATCCTGAGCTGCAAAAGTGTAGATTTGTCTTTTCAAATTATCGGGTCTCTGGTGGAGTAATCGGGGGTTAACTTTTCAAGAATTCAATTTCAAATTTCAAATTTCAATTTCTTATGGTTCTAGCCTCAATGAGTTGAGCCATATCTTGGCCTTGTCCTTTAGAGTCAATGAAATGCCTTTAGCTTCAGCAACCATGTCCATCATACCTTCCTTGAAGGTAGTACAAACCTCCTCAAAATCTCCTAACAGAGTGTATGGATTTTCATTCTTCCATACCATGATACGTGGGGAGTAGAGGTATTCAACATGGCCTCACTGCTACATCTTCAGCAGGAGGGATGATACAGGATGGGGCACTAACTCTAGGAGGGTGGATGTGATCCTCATGGCTCCCATAGGCATTTGATCTATGAGGGTCCCGGTCAGTTCGTTGTTCCTCGTACGGGATCCATGAGATCGCTCAGCATCAATCCCACTAGCCGGGTCAAGTTGTGTACTAATCCTATTCAGTCTACCTGATGTGTCTCTATCCCACTGTTGCATAAACACCTGTTACAAAATTGTAGAGACAACAAAAAGCAACAAACAACCTACAAAAAGATTAAAATTAACTAAAAAAAAAAACTGAACAATTTAAAAATCAACTCGAAACAAAGGTACACGCAAAGTGAAGCAAATCAGCGCTCGTTAACTGAGTTGCAAAAAGAGGTAAAGGTTACCTTCACTTGTGATGTGGATCACAAGTACTCTTCAACTTAACATTAGTAGTTCAGCACCATCCCCAAGAATCTGCCGCCACGGATTCTCGCTACGTAGGTTTAAAATCAACAAAATTTATATATTAATTTGTGCCTCCTTACTACGCTGTAGTCAAGCTACCGGCAAGATAGTGGTCTAGGTCAACACGGGATGGGTTTTCATCCTAAAAATGGTTTGCATCAAAATAAGCATGAAGGTGCTTATTCGACTTTCGATTTGGGTTTCAAAACAAAGGGAATGGTTTGAAAAACCGAAAATTGTAAAACCGAAAGTTAAAGTGTGAAAAAAGTTAACTTGAAGAATTAGGTCACTAACTTGGCAAGTTAGGGCAAACAAGGTCCTCGGTTTTATCCGTTATGACATGCAACATATAGCCCATGGCATAACCGGGATCTATATTTAACTAGCAAACCTCACCCATGAAACATCTCCTATTTGAGTCAAAACAGTAGCATGCGCTATGGCCCCTTTAGTTTAAAACCCTAACATTAAATTATATTTCAGAGGCTCGTAAAGACTATCTAGTTAACAACAACAGATTCTCACCCGAGCACCGCATCCTAAAGCACGGAGAGATGGCCAAAATAATAACAGAATGTTATTAACCCTAATTTGAAGAACCCTAACATGTAAATATTATCTCAGAGACTGTAAAACCATCTATAAAGAACAATGGGCCCTAAAGCATGGGAGAGTATTGGCCAAATCAACATCCCATGTTACGCAGAACTAAGTTTTGAGAATAAGAGCCATAAATACACTACCCGTAGCTTTTAATACAAGAGGACAACATGCATATGCCCCACCACTGCTAGCTTCCTTCCTCTTTCAAAGAAAGGAGGCTACGATCTCTTGAGTCATTATCCTCAAGAGGTGTGTTTGGCAGCCGAGAAAGGAGAGAAAGAAGCAGAGAAGAGAGAAAAAGATATAAAAGCAAACCTAAAATAAAAGACTTTATTTACAAAATAAAACTTACAAAAATATCTTCTCCCAAATTGTTGCTCCAATTGTTCAATCGATCGCTCACTTACAAACAAGCAGGGCTTATAGGCCTCAAGGTATGAAATACCAAAAACCTATGAAATTGGCTAGTTATAGGACAATTAGGCAATACACCAAGTTTGAGGCGGTTTGGCATTAATTACAAAGCATGATCGAGGCATCAAATCCTCATATAGGTTGAGGAATTTCGCTAACTAGCGCAATCAATGTGTCTAATAAAACATGAAATTTCCTATATGATGGAAAATTTCGCTTACAATAAATTTCGCTAAGCTAGCTAAATTTCTGTGAGTAGCTTAAATCGTTTTTTCGCTATGAACAAGGTTAGAGAAATTGGGATGGGGTCTAGCGAAATTTGGTGTTTTTCAAGAGTTGTTGTAAATTCTAAGGTTGCTAAATTTTAGTAACTTAGCGAAAATTTTCGCAAGCTTAGCGAAAATTCTAGCTTTGTTGATCCTTCACTGCATTGCCTCCTGTCTTCAACTGCATCACATTTTCTTCATTTTGCCTTGGTTTTCTCATTGATTCTTGGGCTGATTGATGGCTGAGACTTGAGTTCAAACTTCATGATTCGCCATTTATCTCAGACATTGAACTCCAAAAGTGCTAAAAGCCCCAAGTAAAACAGCCAAAATACCTCTAAATGGCATAAGTGTTACTAAGAAGACTAGAACACTTCAATTGGTATAAATGACATGATTAATGTACAAAAAGCACTCAAAACCTATCTAATATAGGGTTCAAAATTGCACTTTTTGGGCATTAATCAAACCTCCGCCATCATATCAAGCTTGGCATCATAATTGATGTTTTTATGTTGTCTGTATGAATACGATTTCATCAATAAAATGAAGAACCAGCCGATTGATGCAGGAAGCAATGCAGGAGGAACAATGATTTTCTCTATGGCATAGTGAATATTTCACAATGGTAGCGAAAATTTCGCAGTCCTAGCGAAATTTTCGCTATGCCATATTTTTGCTATGATAGCGAAATTTCTCTATCATAGCGAAAATTCAAATTTTTGCTATGCCCGCACTCTTCTATGATAATGGTTCACACAATATAGCGAATTTCGCTTATGATAGTCGACAAATGCAAACGCTGTGTGTAAACGTGCACGCCACGCTACAGCGCACGCGCCGCCTCTGGCAATACAGCGACTACGCACGATATCGATCCACAGGGACAAGTGTATTGACTACAAAGGTTTTGCTTTTTAGATAGTATCTGAATAGATGATTCTAGGCAAGAATTTAAGTATATGAAATTTGACTAAACTATTGATTCTAATGAATTTCTGGTGTTGAAGTCAGGTTATATCTCCCCGTCAATGCTCAATGGATTATTTAAGGATGCTATTATTCAATATATTTATCATTTGTCGATCATGTAAGGATCTTATTTACGAGATATCCTCTCGAGGTATATCCGCCATCTCGTGAATAGATTTGAGTATATCTCTATCTCAACTCGATATTCAACGCTTAAATGTTCTAACCCCATATGCCACCTTCAGATCACATTCTATTTACTCGATTCAACTGAAAAGCTACTTGCTCCAGATCCCCTCGGATAACCTCATCTCTCGAATCTCTGGATCTCCAGCAGGATTATGCTACTGTCGGGCGATATTATCATATAATTGGAACTACGTAAATAGAAAGGTGATGTAACAAATTGATAAACAACTGAATAATATAAAAGATCAAACTTTAATCCATCAACACATGACAGGGTTCAATATAACCCTAGAAATAAATCTAGAACATACTGAGTGAAAAGATCAAAATGTTTAGTATTAAAAACATAATTCTAATATCCAAAAATAAGAAATAGTACAAATCCCGGCACTTCTGGTCAAGTCTCGTGTCACCGTCCGACCTCGCGCCTTCGCTCGCACGCCTCCCGATCCCTCCTTTTCTTTGGATTTCGCAGTCATCTCAGACTTAAATGATAGGGTTCAGATCTCGAGAGTCGATGTCGCGACAAGACGTTGAGACGCCGCGACGCTTTCTCCACTTGTTGACTGCATTGTCGAATCTCGACGTCAGAACGTCAAGGTCGCGACGTGGGGACGTCGCGACGTGACAGCCACTTCCTTGCCTTGGTCCCTACGGTTCCAAAAATGCCTCCCAAGAGCTACTCTTTGCTCGACAGGCCAGAACCAAACAAAACACCAAATCAGAGCCCGGCCACAAAACTACGAAATTACTATAAAATAAATGTAAAACGAAGACTCACGCTGGCATAATATGAGTGAGCTGTGGGCACTCATCACACTCCCCAAATCTCTAGCTCTCTGCTTGTCCCCAAGCAAGAATGGACTCTAGACCGCATAATACATCCACCTAATGCCAAAACTAACACTAAGACCGTGTTGCACATGCTGAAAATGGAGGACTGGCCGATCGACTCACACCGCTACCGCTTTGCTCGAAGTTCACAAGATGCATACAAGATGTTTGACTGAAAACTCGCTGAACTAGGTGGAAGTGACTAGTGTCTCAAATTCCATGGTCTTCAATAACCTTTCCCAATGACCCTATGTGCGTATAATGAATGACCTCCAGTGTATGCCTAGGCTCCGACACCCCCAAACTTAAGCTCAGCTTACCTATTTGGAAGAAACTAACTAGAAAAGGATAGGAACGCACCCATTTTATTCTTGTCAAAATACCTAAAAACTTCCTAAGTACCTAAAAGAAATGGAAAAAGATCTAGTGCCAAGAAGTTTTAGTTGAGTGTTCCTGTAGGATCCATTATGACTCCCACCGCCGGGTTAAGGGCACTGCATTGCTCCTTCAAACTTCACCTCGAACACTCAACCAAACTCAAAGGCCCTAGGTTGTGAAAAATCCATCTTCTGGTCCCATGTAGCGTGCAAGAAGTCAATGACTGTGCCTGGCTGGCTTAGGGTATTAGGGTTTTGAAAGGCCCTCGGACTGCATTCGGGTTCCGATTGGATGATCCACTTATTCTAATTCACAAACCTTTTTTTTTTTTTTTTCCTTTTCACTTTTTCTATTTTTTTTCATTTTCTTTTAGTCAGCTCACTGGCAATCCCTTGATTGTGTGTCCCATCACTTAGATGGTTAGAATCCCCAAGGTTAGTTGAATTCCTCGTAGGTCAGTCTCTACGCCATGCATACCCCGGGCGTTAGTAGTGTGTGAATGTGATAGGATCATCGAGGAATAGTTTCTTGACTACCCGGGATTAGTTCACTAAACATTTCCACCTATTCAACCTAATTACCGAGTATCCAACAGTGTATGCATCCAATCATCTATGTCAAAAGCGAATTCAGTCCAAAAAATGATCCTCAACTTTCAACATGGCACACATATTACCCAATTACACATATAACTTAGTCGACCTAACACATGCAAACAAACTAACACATGACTCAGCAAAATAAATGGCAAAAGTAAACTGAAACTACGCAGACACACAATTAATATGCTGAACTAAACAAAAACACTGACAACTGAAACAACACAACCAACAACAAAACATCTGTCTCTCAATAGAAATACGGCTGGTAAAGGTCCCCACCGGCAATAAACAAAAAAAGAGGGAAAAGGGACTCTGTGATCATCAAGGTGCGGTGGTGGCAGGTGGAAGGCAAGGAGCTGGGCGATCTAAATTAAGGACTCGGTCGTTAACGATGGCCCGACGTCAGATACCGCGCATATCAAGACGAGGGCCTCCATATCCTCATGAGACGAGGACTCCAGGCTCCCGGTCTCATCCTAATGCATCGGCCGCCAGGTGAGAGAGCACCGGTCCTCGGGGGATCGGGTGAGGACTGATGGGGCCGCCTCCGAGGTCAGAGGTGGCGCGAGGGCGGCTGGACGAGACGACCAATGTCTCCCTTGACGCCCAGAAGCCATGTTAACGAGCCCGGGAGCAGTCATGCAGCCATCCTCGTCTCGAGGGCTCATGACTGAATCATAGCCCCTCAAAGTTATGGACACCGTGTGTCTCAGCTTTGACCAATGGCCTTTATAGGTGGAGCCAGCTCATTATCAGCCGAGAGCACCCCATTGTTCGCACAAGCCAAAGATCGTGAAGGGGTGTCCTGCAGTTCATCTTTCGCATCCCGTTATGGAGGATGGCATCCTATAACCTGCCCAACATCAGCGTATGTCCTAAGATGGCAAAGTTGAGCAGAGCGCGTTGCAAGCCACTTCACACACATCTGGCCGTCGAATGACGCCAAGGATGAATGTCGATGCCAGACCTAGGATGAGGGATGAAGGCCAAATGTAGCCTTGAAATTAGCACATGTCCTTATTGATTTTTCACTCACCCAGACCATTGGTCATCACGCGTATAACCCGGGGTGGTCGGGTCTTTCGTGGAAGTTTGGTGAATGCCTACGAAGGGACATGATTGAGGCTGTAAACTATGGGTCGACTCATGGCTGAAATTGACCAATCGCCGCACCACGACTCTTCAAAACATGGGAGCGGGTGGCGTCGACTCTCTTTCCACGCTCCTTATTCTTGGATGAGGTGGTTGGCTCGCTGCGCCATCCCTTAGCGCAATAGTCTTGGAAGAAATCATCGAGGTGGGTAAACCCACTCTCCCTTGATAAAGGATTGGTTTTTACAAATGATGCCGTCGATCGGCACTTTCAATTTCACAAATCGCGTGACATCGTAAGTGGGGTCGGGTCCTCGGTGGGCCCGACTCCGGCAGCGGGCAATTGCGCCTCTTGCTGAACATATTGACCTAGACGACACGTGGTCGTGGCGCAAAGTGGGCACCTGCGGCTTAGACAAGCGGAACACAGTGACGGCTAAGCGAACCAAAACACTAAGTGTGCTAAAAAAACTAACTATGACTCCAAACCCTAGAATAGACCTAACAAAACCTAAAATAGAATCTCGGAGACCCCTAGACCAATTGGGAATGCCTAAGGCTGAACCGAGCACAATGTGGTGGAAATGCCACAAGACCGAGACGATGTGTGAGGAGGCTTTTGGGATGTCTGATTCGGAAGGCAATATCGACCTCCGGCCGGCGTGATAGAGAGCTCCGGTAGGGCTAGTGAGTGTAGGTAAGCAAGATGGCTAGGGTTTTAGGCAATGGAGTGGGCGAGGTGAAGATCCAAAATGAACTGGTCTTGGCTTTAAAACAGGGCAACATTGCGACGTGCGGGGCAACGTCGCGACGTGGCGATTAAATTAACAAGCGTCGCGGCGTACAGGTGCGTCGCGGCGTGACGAGTCATGAAAATCGTCGCGGCGTTGGAAGTCGCATTCGCGGCGTTTAGAACTCACGTCATAGCGTGACGAGAGAGGGTCAATTGGCGTCGCGGCGCGTGCAAATCCCACTCGCGGCGTGGGAGGTCCGCGTCGCGATGACGGAGAAGCTATGGATCGATGTAAATTTGTGCACGGTGATGATCTCTTGATCGGAAGCCCTCCTCACTCATTACTTGTGACTTTATGGACTTGCGATGGCACTTTGCAAGACTTAGTCACCCGGTACCCTACGCGTTGGTCACGAAAAATAAACAACCAAGCGAGATAACTTGGGTCACGGCCCAGAGACCGACAAACTAATATTACTTAAAACAATCACTAAAACATTGAAAGAAATTGTCGCTCGAGAAAGAAAAGTGTAGGAAACTGGGTTGCCTCCCAAGGCGCTATGTTTAATGTCGTTAGCTATTACAGATCTCAATGTGTGATATGCTTAGAAGAAGTGGGAATGCTAGCATCTCCTAATGCTCACACTCAGCTCAGGTGGGTGAAATATTCTTACGATCATTACTTTTTCCATCTCAGTGTCTTTACGTGCGGGGAATAGGCTTATCTTTGAGGTTTAAACGCCTTGCAAACTCTACGTAGTAATGGGATTGCGAGATATCTTCATTTGGATCGTCATCTAGGTGCTTCGTGGGTTGGAAGACATGGAAAGTGATCTCGTCTCCTTGGATTCTCAGTTTGAGTTCACCTTCTTGCACATTGATTTGAGCTTTTCAGTGGCTAGGAAGGTCACACCAAGTATGATGGGAATGTCGTCTTATCCATGTCGAATGATAAGTCTGCTTTGGAAGGGCGAATTTACCAACTTTTACTAGCACATTTTTCGACTATACCTCGAGGGTGTTGGTATGACCTATCCGCAAGTTGTAGGCGGTGTGGTCGATTCGGTTCTCCTGACTTTGCTTTTAAACATCGAGTGGCATCAAGTTGATGCTCGCTTCCAAGTCACATAAGGCTTTCCGTGCGATTCCTATAGAGAGAGCGGTATAGCAAATTTACCGGATCTTGAAGTTTGAGCTTCTTTGCGAGAATGTACTTGCATTCCTCGGTTAAGGCGATGGTCCCAGCCTCTTCCAATTTCTTCTTACTTGCAGATCTTTTTATGAATTTCACATAACTGGCATATTCTCTAATGCTTCAAAGGGTATGTTAATATGTAGTTTCTTGAAGATATCAAGAAACTTTATGAGCTGCTTCTCCTAACTTACCTTCTTCAATCTTTGGGGATACGGAATATGTTTGGCAGGTTCATCCATTTCCAACTGTTTCTTGGTCTCATCCCCAACTTTGTTATCCTTGACCGCTCTCGTATCATGGGGCTGCTCGGTTTGTATCTGGTCTTTGGAAATGATCTGATCATGCCCTTTATTTTCTAGTTCTCGTATCACTGGTTGTGGCTGAGTTTTCGATTCTCTTCCTCCTTAGAGTGATGGCCTTGCAGTACTCTTTTCCTTCGCCTCTAGGGTTTACCTCCGAATTGCATGGCAATGATCCCGGCTGCTTTTCTGCCAACAGATTGGCCATTTGTCCCATTTGAACCTCTAAATTTCTCAAATGTATAGCAGTTGTTCAATTGGGTTGCACATTTGCTCATAATCATGTAGTCTTCATTCATGAGCGGAGTGGAGGTCGACATTTATCACGAGAGCTTGTTCTAAGTCCATCTTTTCGGGGAGGTGGTTCACTATCTCGGTTTAATGACATATTGTTCGATTATTCCTCCGTCCCTTACCCTTGATTTATTCATTTGTGCGATTATTACGCCACCCTTGGCCTTGATTTTGGTCGATAATTGTTTCCCCCTCTTTGTCTTCTTCTTTGTGATTGATTTTAGTTGACCGCGACACATCTTGGGCACGCTCTTGTTTGGTTTGGACGACACTGCGTGTGTCTTTGTCCCCATAAATCACACAACTCCCATCAGGTTAATCGTATGGCGTTCGCGATGCCTTCGCTGTCACATTTAGCTGTTGGTCAGCTGTGCCACATGAGTTAACCCGGATTATTGAGGACTTCGTGTCTGATGCCACCAATGGCCTCCATAGGGGTAGTCTTCTCCCTAGGCCACTGATTTATATTGGTGGCAGCATCTTCCAGAATTTCATATGCTTGGTCAGTGGTTTTCTTCATTAATGATCCTCCAGCTGAGGCATCGATCACTGTTCTTGTTGCATTTCTCAAACCATTATAGAAAGTATGGACCTGCATCCATCTGGTAAGTCTGTGGTGTGGGCACTTTCTCAATAGTTCGTGAAATCTGTCCCATGCCTCTACCAAGTTCTCTCCTTCTAATTATCCAAAAGTATTGATCTCTTGTACAAGTTGGGCAATTTTTGAAGGAGGGAAAAACTTGGTCAGGAATTTCTGCACTAAGTCATTCCAAGTGGTAATGGAGTCTGGTGGTGATTCGTGCCACGGTAGGGTGAGCGGAATCAACAAAATTTGTATCCGTAGTTCCTTCTCACTAGTAGTCGCTCTTGCCAGCATAGCGTCTAGAAAGATTCGAACACGGGGATGGGTTTCTTCGTGAGTGAGTTTGAGTGAAATCAAAACTGGTGAATTAAATTTGGATTTTGGGGTTTGGTTAAAAAACAGGTAAGTGGATGGTTTGCAACTGAAAATAAATGAAGAAAAATGTAAAATAGAACTCCTTGAAGCATTGGGCCACTAGGTTTAAAGGTCTAGGCTAAGCGAGAAGTCCCAGGTTAATTTCCTCGCGTTATGACAAGCGCCTATAGTCCCGTGTCATAGCAGGATCTATGTTTTAACTAGCAAGCCTCACCCTTGAAACAACTCCTATTTGAGTCAATACGGTAGCATCGTTTATGGCCTTCTTGTTTGAAACCCTAACATTCAATATCATCTCGAGGCTCGTAAAGACCATATAAAACGACGGTACATCCCATCACTAATTATACCTTGTATCCTAAAGCATGGAGAGTATTGGCTGATCAATAACATTAAATGCTATGCAACCCTAATTTGAGAAACTTTGTATATAAATATCATTTTAGAGGCTCGTAAAGACCATCTAAAGAACCAATTACATCTCTCCTCAATATGCACTAAGTTAAGCATGGAAGTATTGGCATGATGTGACATTCAATGCTATTCAACTGCTCCAGTTTGAAATCCTAACCCCCTTTAACCTACCTCGGTGGCTCGTAAGGGCAACTAATGGATATTAGTGTATCTAAAGCTAAGTATACTAAACCCTAAAAAACTTGCCAAGTATTGGTGAAGAAAGTAAATAAAAAGCTAAAAACCTAGGACAGAGATTTGGGAACCAAAAATGACAAAACTCTTTGCATGAAAAGCGAGGGAACCTGGCTTGACCTAAAGATCACCCCAGCTGACCTTTGCTTTAAGGAAGGGGGAAGTGGTTTTAGCCGCTCATCCTCCAAGTTGTCATCTGGAGGGTGTTTGGCAACAAGAAAAGGAGAGAAAGAGGAGAGAAGAAAGCGAAAAGAAAATGAAATTCACTTAAGATATTTGAAGATTAAAGTTAGGGTTACAACTTATAAGGTGGCTTATATAGCCAACCCAAATGTGTGAAAATACAAGAAAGCCTAACAATTTGGCTAAATTAAAGGACAAGAGAGTAATACACCAAAAATTGAATTCGGTTGGCATTAATTACAAAAGCATGACAAGGCAGTGGATTTCGCTAAGGCTCAAAATTTTAGCTAGGTAGCGAAATCACCCGAGATAGCGAATCATGAATTTTAAACTGAACGTGGCTTGTTCGCTAGCTAGCGAAATTTAGCTAACTTAAGCGAGAATTCTTGTGAGTAAGCGAATGCATAATTTCGCTGGGAATAGTGACATTTATTAAATGCAAAATTCCACGAGATAGCGAAATTGAAATTTAGCTATCCGCAAAATGAATTACCCGCTAGCCTAAGCGAAAGTCGAGTTTCTCTGCGACTCTTTATTCCCATTGGCCACTGTTCCTCTTTGCTTCTCTTCCATTTCTTCACCTTCATTTTTTCTTCTATTTTCTTCTCTTCTTTCCTTCTAGTCTCACGATCTATGATGTTGAGTTTGACTTTAATTCTTCCATATTTGGATGGCCTTCGACAATGTTGGCGTGATTAGCTGCAAAAGCGCAAAATTTGCCACAAAATGTGATCATTAAATAATAGGGACCTTAATATGTAGAATTGGGTTAGTACAACAATTAGTACACAAAAAGCTCAAAACCTATTAAAAATAGGGTTCGAAATAGCACTTTTGGGCACTAATCACACCCCCAACCTACACATTACTTTAATTCCCTTAGCAATGAAAGAAAGAAAGAAAGAGCATACAAAAAAGATAACAAAATTATGTGCACAAAAGGTTGTAGTTCAAAAGGTTGTGAAAAGTAATGCTATTTAAGTAAGGATCGTGGCCAGGTGTCGATAACTATCATGAGAGGGAATGAATACCACTCTGAAATTGATGTCAAAAAGAGTCTCCATCTGGAGTGAATCAACGAGAAACTTCACCAAAATCTAAGTGTTTGTTTATCGGCTCTCAATAATAAAGCTGTCAAGCGCACTCTCCACGACCTATTCTGACTAGCAAATACTTGACTAAATAGATGGGACCCGCCTCTTATTCCACAATTCTTTTGCGTTGTAGAGATTTTAATCTTGAGGAAATCAGAGCCCTCACTAAGTCCATGTAGGGGATCTACCGTGACTCCCAACCAATTGAGTTTAGGGCACCAAGTCATAAGGATCTCAACCACTAACTTTTTCGGGTTTCACCCCGGGACTCCGATGGATTGAATCCCAGCTTTCTGACTTGCTAAACCACCCATCCACCCATGCTGCGAACACTAAGTCGGCTCCTGACCGGTGAGTTTAGGGCACCGGGCTTTAAAGGCTTTCGCCATATACCCCTCGGACCGTGCTCGGGTTTCAAGGCAAAGCGTTGCAATTCTTATTCTTTTTCTTTTCTTTTTCTTTTCCTTTTTCATTTCTTTTTCTTTTCTTTTTCTTTTTCCACAGAGGTCCTTAACCTATTAAAGGCGGTCAATGAAACTAGGGTAGGTTATGCAAAATAAAGGAGGTTGCACAGTTTTTTAGCCTATCGTGTGAAATCTAATATTGCTTTGTGTGTGGTTAGGCTAAAGGTGGAAAGAAAAGGTCGAAATCAATAAGAATTCAACTAATCATTCACTTTCGACTAAGCATGGAACCAATCTAACATCAATAGAATTGGACAAAGCTTCAATTTTCAAACCACAGGTTAGGCAAAACCATAAAAAGTTTGGTTACAAAATGGGTCCAAATTTTGAAAAAGTAAGAATTTATTTAAAGTATAACAACTTATTATAAGGGGACCCGGCAAGCCCTTTAGACATCACAAAATGAGGCTTGCACAAAAATAATAACAAAGCATAAATGCAAAATCCACTTCCCTTTAATAACTCTCCCCCAACCCAAACATCTTGGTGTAAAATGGGGCTCGGAATGGAAAATTAGAAGGAAGTGTTACCTCCATGATAAGATGTAGTCATTTGGATAGGAGACCTCACAAGCTTTCCATGACACCTTATTCACTCCGTTTGGGCTTCAAATAAACAAGTTAGGAGAAGAATAGGAAAAAAGTGACCCGAGTTGGACCGTTTTTAAATTACACTTTCACAAAAAATTCAAAAATGTTCTTTACGTATATTTGGATTCTACACTCTAAACTCAACTAGTACCAAGAGCGCTTAAAACGGAGTTCGGATAAAAAAGTTATCGCGAAACAAAATTGGAGTCAAAGCGTAGGGATTTTTATTAGGATTGCAGAATTTCATTTGGGATTACTTGAAATTGCAATCTGTGAAATTTTCAGTGTCATCGACAAAATTTAAGCTAGACATTCTTATGAAATTTGCATTTATTTCTACTCACACAATTTGGCTAAATTTATGCGAAATTTGCTATGTGAGAATTTTTGCCCAATTTTAGCTATATAGCGAATTTTCTTGATTTAAGCTCTGATTGCGAAATTTTGTAGTGTTCACGAAAAGTTCCCTCTTCTTTCCTAGTTGTTGATTTCTTCATTCCGGGTTTCGAAATTTCATTTATGCTTAAGAAATTTGCACCTGGCTAAATTAACACAAGAAAAATTAGGAAAGATTGCGAAAAAGCAAAAATTAATTTAAAGCATATATTAACTAAAATAAGATAAAACAAAACAAAAAAAAAATTAGAAACAAAAAGTGGGGGAGGGAAGCTTAGAAATGCCTAGGTCGGGTGCTCCAAACCAGAACACTTTTCGAACCGACCAACGTGCCATCTGATGTAGAGCGGTTGCCATCTTCTTTGATGTAGTGACAAGCATGCAATGGCGGCTAATTTCCTAAAGTTAGGCATGCGGTGATGGGTTGGACTTGGTTGGGAGGCAGTGCGCATGTGTTGGTACTGTTCTGCGAGGTGTGAAATTTGTAGTGCGGTGAAGGTAGAATATATACTTGGTCGACTGGAAGGGGCTACTTCACGGTGGGTATTTGGTATCTTGGGCGTGGCGGTGGTGTCCCAGATCTATGAGTTCAGTTGAATGATAGGCTCTTGGGTCCACACCCTTTCACCTCCCACTGCTGGCACCTGATAACAGTGGTTCTTTATTGCCTCCATGACAGCGACCCTTGATTCTAGGGCATCTGCCCGGTTCTCGGAAGCACGTGATTCCACTTTCAACTCCTCTGAGGCATGTTATCTGCTGTTAGAATTGTTTCGATCAAGCACTCATCACTCAGGAATTCTCTCCTGCGTGGACATTGGCTGTGATCAATTAGAGTCTTCAATGAGATCTTGCGAGTTGTCCCGATATTGCTCAAAATCATTGTTCGTAAATCCCAATCTTTGGTCAGGGAATTCTCCTCGGTATGGTTGCCTCAGTGGGCATTGAATTCCTTTTGTTACCAGCATCACCCACCATTTTGGTAAGGTCTAAATTGCCCCTTTCGATTGGGAGATTGGGCATGGTGGTTGAGTTTAAGACCAAGAGGCATATTGTGGATGTGGAGGAGGTGCATAAGTTGGGGTAACCTTTGTAGGAGAGGTGTGCCAATCATTGGTCTCTATATTCCCTCATAGACTATGGGTTTGGATTTCTCTCTACAGGGTTCTTTGTTTTGCCATGGAAGGTTCCTATAGTCCCTCGTGTCATGCCAGCTCTAGGGTTAACCCTCCTCAGCATATTGCTCTCCATATGGGGATTCCATTTTCTCTCGATTCAAACCAGCACGGAAAATGCGATCCTGCGGTTGAAATAAGGCCACACAAAACAACACAGTAGTCTGCAGCACTTTTTTTTTTTTTTTTTATATGAAAATAAAAAAATGACAATGAAATATAAAAGCGATTCACCCGGTACTTGTGATGAGATCACAAGTGTTCCCACAGCTTCTCACTTTTTAAGGCACCCGTCCGGCAGCGGCGCCATTTTGATTCGTACTTGCGGTAGGGTGTTGAGCGGAATCAACAAAATTTGTATCAGAAGTAGTTCCTCCTCACTGCTAGTAGTCAAGCTCTTTGCTGACATAGCGGGGTCTAGAGATTCGAGAACACGGGGATGGGTTTTCTTCGTACACAAATGATTTGAGTGGAAATCAGCGGTGAATTAAATTTGGATTTTGGGGTTTGGTTAAAAGCAGGAAGTGGATGGTTTGCAACTGAAAATAAAATGAAGAAAAGTAAGAAAAAGAACTCAGCAGGCTTTGGGCCACTAGGTTTAAGGTCTAGGCTAACTAAGGGTCCTGGTTGAATTTCCTCGCGTTATGACAAGCAGCCTATAGTCCATGGCATAACCGGATCTATGTTTAACTAATGAGCCTCACCCTTGAAACAGCTCCTATTTGAGTCAATCGGGTAGCATGCGGTTATGGCCCCTTCTTGTTTGAAACCCAACATTCAATATCATCTCGGAGGCTCGTAAAGACCATATAAGACAACGTTACATACATCACTAATTATACCTTGTATCTAAAGCATGGAGAGTATTGGCCCAAATCAATAACATTAAATGCTATCTGACCCTAATTTGAGAAACAACATATAAATATCATTTTAGAGGCTCGTAAAGATCATCCTAAAGAACCACGAGTACATCTCTCCTCAATGTCAACTAGATTCTAGGAAATGAGTATTGGCCAAAATTAATGACATTGATGCTGTTGACTATCGGGTTTGAAATCCTAACCCTTTAACCTACCTGGAGTGGCTCGTAAAGGGCAACTAATGGACTATTAGTGTATCTAAAGCTAAGTATACACTAAACCCTAAAAAGCTTGCCAAGTAGTAGAAGAAAGTAAATCAGCTAAACCTAGAGTTGAAGGTTGGGAACCAAAAATGACAAAACTTCTTTGCATGAAACGGGGGAACCATAAGCAACCCTAAAGATCCTCACCCGGCTGACCTTTTGCTTCCAAGAAGGAAGTGGTTTTGCGCTCATCCTCAGTTATCATCCACTGGAAGTGTTTGGCAACCAAGAAAAAGGAGAGAAAGAGGAGAGAAGAGAGAAAGCTGAAAAAATGAAAATTGCATAAGATATTTCTTGAAAGATTAAAGTTAGGGTTACAAACTTATAAGGTGGCTTATATAGCCAACCCCGAATGTGTGAAATACAAGAAAGCCTAACAATTTGGCTAAATTAAAGGACAAGAGAGTAATACACCAAAAGTGAAATTGATTTGGCATTAATTAAAAAAAGCATGACAAGGTGGATTTGGCCCCAAGGCTCAAAATTTTCGCTAGGTAGCGAAATCACCAAGAGATAGCGAAATCATGAATTTTCGCTAGGCAGTGGCAATTTCGCTAGCTAGCGAAATTCTTGTGAGTAGCGAAAATGCATAATTTCGCTAGGAATAGTGACATTTCGCTAGCTAGCGAAATTCACAAGAGATAGCGAAATTGAGAAATTTCGCTATCCATAGTAATTACAAGTAGCCCGCGAAAAAGTCCGAGATTTCTCTAAACTCTGTTTCCATTGGCCTTTGTTCTCTTTGCTTCTCTTCCATTTTCTTCCTGCTGTTTTCTTTATTTTTTCTTCTCTTCTTTCCTTCTAGTCTCGATCACATGATGTTGAGTTTGACTTTAATTCTTCATATTTGGATCGGCTTCGACAATGTTGGCGTGATTCTTCATGGCGCAAAATTTGCCACAAATCTTGATCATTAGAATAATAAGGACCTTAATATGTAAATTGGGTTAATTACAACAATTAGTACACAAAAAGCGCTCAAAACCTATTAAAAATAGGGTTCAAAATAGCACTTTTTGGGCACTAATCAGGTGGCTGACTGGTTAGCCAGTGCTTGGCTCTATCACCAAGTGAAAGTGGGAACAATCGCAGCCTGAGAGCTTCTTCAGTAACCCCATTGTACTTTATCGTATCACATACTTCGAGGAAGTTAGTTAAATGCATATTCGGGTTCTCATGGGGTAGCCCATGGAACAAGATGTTCACGGAAATACATGCGATGGCGACTTTAATTCGAAGTTGTTTGCTAGTCGATTGGTCGATCGCGATGGTATGCGAACAACGATTGGTGGTAACCTGAGCTCGTCCCCCAATAGCATGAATGGATCATGCGGGTATAAGCGGCCCTGGGGTGTGAGTCCTTCCATTGCATTTGGCCCCCTCTGTGGCTCGTTTTGCTCAATGTCTAGGTTCACCAACCTTCATTGTTTCCATGGTCGTTCGGTTTTCTAATGCATTACATTCTCTGTTCTCAGTAATGCGTGCGAGTTCTTTACGGCTCGGGATCAAGCCTGGTGTTAGTTGGCTTGATCTCGATGTCGCGTAGCGCACTAAAACTATCTTTGCAATAACACGGTCATGACACGAATTACGGCGCGTAAAATAAATAGTGAGTTACTGTTTGCTGTCTGGTGCCATTCACCATATCGCTAACAGTCTGGCCAGTAGCATGCAAGCAGACCGGCGGTGTGTAAAATGCGCCTGTGCGCAAGTGCAGCGTCGCCCCAAAGTAATATAGTGTACTCACGGTCTCGGATATCGATCCACGAGGGACCAGTGTATTATTCTGAAAGTTCTGCTTTTAGGTAATGTCGAATAGATGATTCTAGGCAAGAATTTAAATATATGAAATTTGACTAAACTATTGATTCTAATGAATTTCTGGTGTTGAGGCCTAGGGTTATATCTCCCCCTGTCACGTTCAATGGATTATCTTAAGGATGCTATTATTCAATATATTTATCATTTGTCAATTGGCGGGGTGATCTTACTTACGAGATATCCTCTCTCGAGGTATATCCGCCTATCTTGTGAATAGATTTGAGTATATCTCTATCTCAATTCGATATTCCAAAATGCAAATGTTCTAACCCCGGATGCCACCTTGGGATTAGAATATCTCTATTTCTTGATTCATTGGCTTCTCTACCTAGATCCCACTGGATAACACCAATCTCTCGAATCTCGGATCTCCAGTGTGATTATGCTAATGTTGGCAGGATATTATCATATAATTGAACTACGAGGAAATAGAGCGGATGTAACAAATTGATAAATGGCCGGATAATATAAAGATCGAGCTTTAATCCATCGACACATGACGGGGTTCAGTAACCACACAGAAATAAATCTAGAACATGCGAGTGAAAAGATCAAAATGTTTAGTATTAAAAACATAATTCTAATATCAAAAATAGAAAGCGATTACAAATAAGGGCGCCCATTCGAAGTCTGTGTCCACTCTGCTGCGGAATTGGTGCCTTCGTTAAATCGCCCCAGTCCCCCCTCATTTTTCTTGATTTGAGTCATTCGTACTTTAAATGATAGGGTTCAGATCTCGGTGTGTCGCTGACGTCGTAGCACGTCGCTGGACGTTTTTCCACTGTTGACTTCTGCATTGTTGACTGACGTCGCGGCGTGAGGCGTCGCGGCGTGACAGCCACTTCATGCCTTAGTCCCATTTGCTCCAAAATGCTTCCAAGAACTCTTTTTATGATTGTACACAGCAACCAAACAAAACGCACGAATCGGGGCACAGCCTGAAAACTACGAAGTATTATCAAAATAAATGTAAAATGAAAATGATGCAGTATAATATGAGTGTTTGGGCACTCATCAATAAAGCGAAATTCACTCATAAGCGAAGTGCGCCCCTACATTTGTGATCAAGCGACCCGTTTGTGTAATTCCCATTTTGACCTCAATGTAATCTTATTATATTGGTTATTTTGGTATTTCACACATTTTGTAAGACTATATAAGCCACTTTATAACTTTTTGTAACCCTAACTTTCAATCACTTTGAATCCACGCAGCTTTTCATTTTGGTTCCAGTTTTCTCTCTTCTCTCTCCTCTTTCTCTCATTTTCTTGGCTGCCAAACACACCCCTTTGAGGATGACAACTCAAAGGATGTTTGGCTAACCCTTAAAACCTTGAAGAGGAGGGTTGCTAGGGTTGTTAATGCATGTGTTCATCTGTTTTAAATGGAGCAGATACTGCATTTATGTGTTTCAAACTTTCTAAACTAGGGTTTAATGCTATTTAATGTATTTTCTTTGGTCAATACTTGGCATGCTTTAGGGTTCAGTGTTTTCTTAATGGAAGATACACTGACATTCTTTAGATGTCATTTACGAGCCACTGAAAGTTTGTTAAATGCTGTGATTTTCAACTGCTGAAACATTAAATGTTCAGTAAATGCTATGGTTCAACTAGGAATGTATTTAAGGGTTGGTTTTTAAAGCTAAACAAAGATCCGGTTTTGGCTATGACTATATGTCATTTACCCTAATGCGAGGAAATAACCCAAGGACACCTTTATAACCTCATTTTATCAAGCTAGTGACCCAAGACTTCAAGGTCTCCTTTCCACACCTTATTTTAAATTTTTTCAGTTAGCCTAGTGACAACAACACTTCCATGCCTTTTTAATGCAACCGAAAAATCCAAATGAAAGCCTCACCATTTTGAATCACGCGATACAAATCATTTGTAAGATGAAACCCATCACCTGTCTTGACCTCTAGACCGCGAGCATCGAAGAAGAGATCTTGGACTACGACAGTAGGAAAAAAATAGGAAACAAATTTTGTTGATTCCGATCACACTATCAAGGTACCAATCGCCTCAGGAGCCCAGTGAGCCTCAAACAAGAGCCCAACACTCAACTCCAGCCATGTAGCCCAAGAGTCGGGCCTCCGCACGTGCAATTTAGTGCAAAGTCCTCAGCGCCCAGAGCCCAAGAGGTTGAACTCTGTATAGCTCAACTACTCAACTCACCCCACGCAGCCCTATGAGTCGGGCCTCAATTTCAAGCAATTTGAATTCCCATAAGGCCTCAATACTAGGAGCTCAACAAACCGCCTTGAAGAGCTCAACTACTTAACTCAGGCCATGCAGCTCAGGAGCCAGTTCAGCTCAAGCAATTAAGTCCATAAGGCCTTAGCACCCACGAGCCAATGAAATTCGCTTTGAAGAGGTCAACAACTCACTCCAAATTCCATAGCCGAAGAGTTAGCCTACCAAGCAATTTAGATCTATAAGGCCTTAGCACCTGTGATCCCAGAGGCCTGCTTGAAGAGCCTTTTTAGCCACGCAACTCAAATTTCATGCAGCCTAAGAGTCAGTTCACCAGTAATTTAGACTATAACGCCGCCTAGGAGCCCAAGAATTTCGTACTTTGAAGAGCTCAACTACTTAACTCAAAAAGCAAACCCTAGAGTCTATTCAAATTTCGGCTAATTCTAGGGCCCATAAGGCTCAACACTAAGAGCCCAAGTGGCTCGCTTGACGAGCTCAAATATCTAACTCAGCCATGCGCCCTTAAGAGTCAATTCACCAGAATTTAAATTTCATAAGGCCTCGCCTGTGAGCCTGCAGAGGCTAAATTTGAATAGCTCAACTACTCCAATCCCGTGCCATGTCGCTCTATGAGTCGGGCCTAACTCCCGCATTCAGCCCACGGAACCTCGACAACTAAGTATTGAAAAACTCAACTTCTCAATCCTTCAGCCATGCGCCCTCAGATTTCGCCCGCCTTAGGAAGTCACCTACCTGAGCTCCTCGCAGCCAACCAAAGCTCAACACTAACTCAGCCATGGCAAGAGCCGGGGCTAGCTCAGTAATTAAAGCCCATAAGGCCTCATCGCCCAGGAGCCCAAGAGCCTGCAAGAGCTCAACTACTCAACTCAGTCATGCACCCCAAGAGTCACTCACTGTGCAATTAGTTTATATGCCCTTACCAGATCACAATAAATTTCGCTTGAAGAGCTCAACTACTATACTCAGGCCATGAAGCACAAGAGTCAATTTAGCTCAGGCAATTTAGTTCATAAGGTCTCAAGAAGGAGCTCCAAAGCAGCCACTTCAAGAGCTCAAATACTCAACTCAGCCATGCAAAATTCCCACGAGTAGTTCAACCAAGGCACTTAGCCCATAAGGCTCCTGCAACGCCTAGGAACCTCAAGAAGACATTTCGAATAGCCTGCCATCAACTCTGTGCCATGTGCCCCAAGAGTCAATTCAGCTCTCAAACACCACTCATAAGGCCTCATCGCCCCAGATCCCACAGCCTCGCCTTGAGAGCTCAACTACTCACGGCCGGCGCATCCCAAGATTCAAGTGGCTCGTGCACTTAGCCTCCATAAGGCCTCGCGCCAAGAGCCCAAGATTCAACTTTGAAGAGCTCAACATTCAACTCAGCCATGCACTCCCAAGAGTCATTTCAAATTTCGTGCAATTTAGCACATAAAGACTCAACGCCTCTAGAGCCCAAAGAACACTTGAATAGCTCAATCCACTCAACTCCGCCATGCCCAAGAGTCATTTCATCAGATATTCAAAGCACTAAGCCTCTGCACTGGGGCTCGAAAGCTCAACTCCGCTTCAACTCAGCCATAGCTCCATGAGCTGGGCCTCACACTAGGCAACAAAGATTAACGTGAGTTCGCAAATTCTCGGGCCAAGAGTCAGTTTACTAATCCTGATTAGTGCCCAAAAAGTTCTATTTTGAGCCTCTGCTCAAGATAGGTTTTGAGCTTTTTTGCGCACTAATCATATCAATTAAGTCAACTGGCCATGTGCATGTCCACTTAGTGTTTTGACGGTTTTCTAGATTGTTTCGATAGTTTTGGTAGCTGAGAACTTCGAATCAAAGAAGCTTAGCTTCTTATTGGCGTTGAGTGCGAGAATCCTCGATGATTTCACCTAGCCGAGGCGATGAAATATCAAGATTCAGTGAAGAATTAAAGGCAAAGTGATGAATAAGAAAGTGCAGAGAGGATGCAGTGAGCAAAACAGGAAGCATGAGAAATCCCAGGATTTTCGCTTATGATTATTTAAAATTTCACGGATTGCGAAATTTTGCAATCATAGCGAAAATTCTCGTTAATCCTAGCGAAATTGGGAATTTTTCGTAGGTTAATAAATTTCCTCGGCTTGTATCGGCGAATCCTCATCACATTTTAAATTTTCCACTCTCGCTATCTCACAAAATTCCTCGTTAGGGCTATACGAAATTCCTCGTTTAGCTAGCTTTAAATTGACCGTTGCTAGCTTAAATCTCCCATTTTCACTATCTCGTGAATTTCGTTTTTAGAGCACAATTACTAGCATAATAAATTTTCGGGCTATGCTAGCGAAATTTCCTCAAGATAATAAATCCCACTTATGTTTTGGTATACTTGATCCCAAACGACCACGCTTTTGATGTGGCTACCATTTTGACCCTTATGTAATTTCATATTTTAGGTATTTTTGTATTTTCACACTTTGGGTTGGACTATATAAACCCCCACATCTTTGTAACCCTAAGCAACTTTTTCATTAATACAGTTTCCCGCAGCTTTCATTTTAGGGTTTCATTTGCTTTTTTCTCTCTCCTATTTCTTTCATTTTCTCAGCTGCCAAACACCCCCCTTGAGGATGACAACTCAAGGGATGCTTGGCTAAGCCTCATAGCCTTGAAGAGGAAGGTTGCTAGCTTGGTTTAGGGGTTACTGTAGGGTCATTCCTCTTGTCAGAAATGACCTGTGTATTGCATTTATGGTTCCATACCTTCCAAACTAGGTTTAATGCCATTTAATGTTGTTCCTTGGTCAATACTATGCTTAGGTCTGAAGTGCATGCTTAATACTAGATGCACTGATATTCTTTAGATGTCATTTACGAGCCGTGGAAACGAGGTTAAAATGCTAGGTTTCAAACCGAATGGGACTTTAAATGCTTAGTATTTGGTTTGACTAAATAGGAGGGTTCTAGGGTTAGGTTTTATAGCTAAACAAAGATCCTGCTTTGGCTTTACTATATGTCATTTGGTTCTATCGCGTAGGAGATAACCCAGGACACCTCATAATAGCCCCATGTTAATCAAGTTAGTGACCCAAGCCTTCGAAGGTTACCATTTCACACTTCACTTTAAGTCATTACTGGGGCTTAGTCATGAACGAATCAACCTCCACCGGCTTTTAACAAAATCCACAATCCAAAACAAAAGCCTCATCATTTTCCAAACACCGATGCAAATCATCTGTGATGAAACCCATCCCCGTGTTCGACCTAGGACCGCCATACTACGCAGCTCGACTACCAAGCAAAGAGGAGTGAACATAGAAAAAATTTTGTTGATTCCGCCACCCTACCGTGGCACGAATCAAATGGCAATCGCTGTCGGGGATGGTGCCAACCACGATGATGAGTCGACGGTACTTATAATCCACATTACATGTGTTATGACCTTTATTCCTTTGAATTAAGTGTGCAGAACCGCAAGTTTTCTTCTACTTGGCAGTTAATGTGACTGCTTTTTGTTTCACATCGCTTTTGTTTTAACTAACACTGACCTTTTTGGCAAGATTGTTTGTGTTCTTTGTTGTGTCTAATTTTGTGTAACAGGTGTTTATGCAGCACTGGGACAGAGGGATATCATGTAGACTGCAAAGAGTGAGTGCACCAATTGAACAAGGCTGTGAAATCAGTGTGCATAGTGACCAAATGGATCCTCCTGAGGAACAGCAGAGTTTAAAGGTGAAACTCCAGAACTAACAATGTATTGTGTCGATGAGGGAATCACATACAATCTCTCCCTGCAGGAGTGCTCCTTCGCATCATACCTCCTATCGAGGATGCAGCAGTTGAGACCCTACCCAAGGCCCCCGTCTCTACATTTTATGGTATGGAGAATGAAAATCCATATTCACACATACGGGATTTTGAGGAGGTATGCACTACCTTAAGGAAGGTATAACTACATGAATTTCGCTCGCCGAAAGCATTTCCACTCCACACTCAAGGACAAAGCCAAACGTGCCCAATCTACCGAGGCCGAGAACGCATTAGAAATCGCCGATCTTCGCTTTGGGAATTTTTGAAGAAATTCTTCAAATGGCAACCAAGACCAATAAATTTTTGAAGAGGCAGATCTACACTTACTCTCTACTTCTATGACAACGAGAAATGTTCTACCAATGCCGGGAGAGATCCATAAACCACTGGGCTTCAGCCCACATCATGGTTTCGACACTGATGTTAGTGAATCAGCTTCTCTATAATGGCGTACGTCCCTCGCCATGAAGCAATTGCTAGAAACCATGTGTGAGGTGATTTTTTGAGTAAAAATCCATGAGCCATGGATTTCGAGTTATGGTTGAAACTTCCAAGTGTCGGGATTTGAGCCAAACCCGAGAGTAGATGGAGAAAATGAGGCAGCACACTCAAAGGATGGATTTTTACACTTTCGGAGGACATGGAAATGAAAGCAAAAATTTCGAATTTAGCTAGAAGGTGGAGGAGTTAGGAAGGAAAGAGGCTCCATGAAGTGCAGTGTAGTGACCGAAAAACACGTACGTGCCAACCCATTCATCGCCTGTCAACCCACTGCTAATCCAGAGAACATCATCCGACCGCCTTCAAATAAGGATTTGATGTCGAATATGCAAATGTTGTAGGTCAATACAAGCCACAACCCAATGCCCCATATGGTAATACCTACACCTAATTGGAAAAAATCACCCCTAACCTCTCCTCGAAACCTAATCCCCTCGCTCTATGTGTCCCCCAGTGCCAAACAATGCTTTGTCTCTCATCTCAACCACAGCCACCATCATCCACTTCTCCTATTGAACAAGCTATATTGAATTTAAGGTGGTAGGCAATTTTGTGGAAGAACAAAAAGGGATCAATGCATAATTGGCACAGAGAATTGATACTGTAGAAAGTACACTGAACAAAAGAATATATGGGCTTAAGAGCATTCACAATCAGAAAATTGACAACCTGCAGTATTCAATCACAAAGATCAACAAATTCCTGGAGATACAGGAGGGTGGAAGGTTCCCTTCCCAAACATTGCCAAATCCAAAAGGGGTCCATGAGGTAGGTTCATCCAGCAATTCAAGGATGGATGAGGTGAAAGCTATAATCACTCTGAGGAGTGGAAGAGAAATAAGAGCAAACCAAGGCTCATGATCATTCGAAGAAATGATGTAAGGAAAGAAGCTTAGCCTGAGAGGGTGATCATCAGTGAAGACCTAGTGAAGAGAAGCATGCCCCCTCCATTTCCCCAAGCACTACGAGGCAAGAAAAAAATCCCAAACCAAGTTGAAATTTGGGAGGTGCTATAAGTGGGCGGAAGGTAAACATTCCACTGCTCGACATGATTAAGCAAGTCCCCACCTATGCAAAATTTTTGAAGGACTTATGCACAGTCAAAAAAGGGCTAGGCATTGAAAAGAAAGCTTTCCTAACCGAGCAAGTCAGTGCCATAATTCAGAGGAAGACCTACAAATACATGATCCAGATCCCACAATTTCGGGCCAACATTGAGGAATTGCATAGATAAGGCATCACCGACTAAGCTAGTGTAAACCTACCGCCATACCAAGGTATGCAATAGGGTTTCCTGACAAATTTAAAACCTACCAACATCACTTTGTCATCAAGCTGATAGATCGCGAAAATCTTGGCGGAATAGTTTAAGATGTGTTGGTCAGGGTTGCAGACAAATTCTACTATCCAGTAGACTTTGTAGTGCTTCGACACCGAGCCAATTGCAAGTGGGCCTAATCATGTGCCAATTATCCTGGGAAGACCATTTTTGGCCACTGCCAATGCAATTATCAATTGCCGAAATGGAGTCATGCAACTCACATTTGGCAACATGACATTAGAACTCAACATATTTCACTTGAATCACAAGCACAAACCAGTGGAAGGTGATAAGGAAGGAAGTGATGAAGTCTGCTCAATTGGTCAGGATGCAGGGAAGCCAAAGGTCCATAAATTGAAAGAATTGGCAAACCAAGGTGGAACAGTTGTTTGGGAGTTGTCATCAGTCACCATTGCAGAACAATTGATCAACCCAAAATCACCCAGTGGGAAGGACATCAACAAGGAGGCATCAAACATTAAGGCATTAGCATAGACCACTGCCGGGGTTAAGGAGCTCCTCCTCCTTGACCCTCCATGAGTAATTCAGTGACTTTGGGCTGGTTTGGTGTCCATTGAAACCAAATTGCAGCCCAAGAATTTTTTCTTTTTGTTTTAAATTGGTCAATTTTGATAGTTACTATTTTTAGTAACTTTCCCTTTTTAGTAGTTTCCCGATTTAGCAGCTTTCCTTTCTAGGTAGCCTAAGTTTAATTTTATTTCTATTTTTTGTTTTGTTAAAAATAATAATTAATTTTGATTTTTGTTTATAATTAGCCTAAATCAAATTTTTGTTTCTTTTAATTGTTTTTATTCGCAGGAATGCAGATTTCGCTATTATAGCGAAATTGCCTAAAGGCTCTTCGACTGCCTACCACTTTATAAAAAGGAGAAGGGGAGGGACCATTCACCTTCACTTCGTCTTTTCTTCCCTTACCCCACCTGAGCCACCCCAGCCGTGAGCCCCAAAGAAGGCCCTTCCCTCGTTTCGTATCCCGCACTCAAGATCAGCTACTTCGCGGACTACAAGATTCGCTCGCTCTCGCTTCCCTGTGGCGTGCTCCCGTTTCCCCGGCTGACCACAGAAGCTGCCTCAGTCCAAAGGCCGCCCCACAAAGAAGAGTTCCATTAGTCCACAATCGTGGCGCGCCATCACTGAGTCCCCGATTCACCGTGTCTAGACTCCCCACTCGTCCACAAATTGCAAGGCCCTAGTTTAGCCGTGCCTCCTCACGTGGTTCGCCTTAGCCCCGGTCCAAATTTTAGTGTGAGCGCCAGCATATCAAGCATGACATTCCCAAACATTAGCCCCAGGCCTTCCCCTTTCTCGGGACTACGTATATGGTAATGCATCAAAGGTGGTCCCACATGTGCCTCGAGTCGGTTTAGCACTCCAGAAAGCAGGAGGAGCAGTCCCACTTATAGTCCCCGATCCAAATTCCCCGTAGGAGCCTTAGGTTTAGGAGGTATCACCCGATGGGACTCCTGCCTTCACCAAGACACCACAGAGACTATCCAGAGTGGCCCACTTCTCTGCTCGGTCTCAGACGTCGTCCGGAGTCCTCATCGCTTCAGCCTTAGCCGTCGCCCACACCAAGAAGTAGAGGAGACCTTTTATCACCCCTGCTATCGTCGCTCGAGGATCAGCACTACTGCTTGTCGGGGACCTCGATTCCTAGGAACGCCGGACTCCACGCCAGATTTCATGGAGAGTCAGGATACGACGTGTCGGCGCCGACCGCCACCCCGATTCAGACTCCATGCACTGACACTCATTACTCCCTCGTCATTGCTCATGACACCGCCGGTCAGCCTCTACTATCCCCGGTGGTGCTTTAGTTCTACCCACTCCATGATCTCCCTGAGCGCCGCCGAGTCCGCCTGAGCCTCGATCGCATTACGGATCGACCGAGTGCCCGAGCTGGCGACATGGTCACCGCATTAGGGCATGTGCTACGAAAGGTGCCAATTCTAGAGGTTATCAGATCGGCCCTCAAACCAACACACAGAGGGAGATGGTCCCATTGCCTCGCTCGAGACACACGGGCCGGACCAAAGACTTCGGCTGCGCCTCGGGCCTCAGAGGCTTTCGTGGATCAATTCGCTTTTGACCGTACTCGCTCCTCGCTACAAGACTACGTCCAACAGAGGGGAGCCATACTCGAGGCTCAGACGATCTCCGAGGGATTCGGTTCAGTCCCCGACCTGAATAGCTCAACTACCCAACCCAGCCACCCAAGAATCGGGCCTCACTCATGGTCTCTAGCTCATGTCCCGCCGCCAGAGCCCAAATACAGCCTAGCTCAAGAGCTCACACTCAACTCAGCCATGCAACTCAAGAGTCGGGCCTACTAAGGCACTAAGCCCATAAGGCCTCAACACCTAGGAGGAGAGCAGCTCAGTTTGAAGAGCACAAATACTGAACTAAGGCCATGTAGCCCAAGAGTCAGTTCAGCTCAGGCTATTTAGCCCATAAGGCCTCATCGCCCAGGAGCCTAGCAGCTCAATTTTGAAGAGCTCAACTACTCAACTCAAGCCATGCAGCCTAAGAGTTAGTTCTGCTCAAGCAATTTAACCCATAAGACCTCAGAGTCCAGGAGCCCTGTTGCTCAATTTGGAGTGTGCCTAACTACTCAACCCAGCCATGCGTACCCCAAGAGGCCCGCCTAAGGCAATTAGCATAAGGCCTCGGGGCCGCCAGAGCCCAAAGAACCCGCTTGAAGACTCCTCAACCCTGACCTCACCATGCCCCAAGAGCCGTCAAATTTCGTAATTAAGCCTTATAAGGCCTCGGGCCGCCTAAGAGCCCGAAGAACTTAGTTTGAAGAGCTCAACTACCTAACTCAGCCACGCAAATTCTAAGAGTCGCCCCACGAAGGCACAAGGGCCCATAAGGCCTCAGGCCTAGGAGCCCAAATGTACCTCGCCTTTGAAGAGCTCAAATACTCAACTCAGGCCATGTAGTCCAAGAGTCAGTTTAGCTCAGGCAATTTAGCCCATAAGGCCTCAACGCCAAGCAGCCCAAGATCTTAATTTGAATAGCTCAACTACTCAACCCAGGCTATGCAGCTCAAAAGTCAATTCATCTCAGGTAATTTAGCTCATAAGGCCTCACTGCCCAGGAGCCCAACAAATCCACTCAAGAGCCTGACCACTCAACCTCAGCCATGCCCGCAGCCGGGCCCCGCCTCAGCACGAACCCACAAGGCTTCTGCGCCCAAGAGCCCATAAGCTTAATTTGAATAGCTCAACTACTCAACCTAGGCCATGCAGCCCAAGAGTCAGTTCGGCTAAGGTAATTTAGCTCATAAGGCCTCAGTGCCTAGGAGCCCAGCTGCTCAATTTGAGGTGCTCAGCTACTCAACTCAGGCCATGCAGCCCAAGAGTAAGTTCAGCTAAAGCAATTAAGCCCATAAGTCTCAATCAGGAGCCATGCGTGTAATCCTCGCTTTGAAGACCCAACCTCAACCTGCATTTATTGCAACCCAAGAGTCAATTCAAATTTCGACAATTTAGCACATAAGGCCCTCGCCTGTGAGCCCAAATGTAGCCTCGGGGATTGAAGAGTTCAAATACTCAACTCAGGCCATGCAGCCCAAGAGTCGGGGCCTCAAATCTCAGCACACCATAAGACTCAAAGACCCAAGAGCCCAGAGCCTCACTCAATAGCTCAACTACTCAACCCAGGCCATGTTGATGAGAATCAAAGCACAAAGGATCCGTGATGCAGGAGCTTCTAGAAGATTCATTAGGAATTCAATTGTAATTATGGAAAATTCATATTTGGGAGGCTGTGAAACCTTAGAGACGCCGAATATATTTCTGTTTCTAAGTGTTTTGAGTTTTATTACTATTTTGATTTGGAGTTGTTTTATTTGTTACTTTATTCTCCAAGTCAAAGTAGAAGTTGCTTTATTTAATTTAGAAAGTGTGTTTTGCTAGGAAAATATGAGTTTCTATTTCTTTTTAGAAAAGATTCACTTCAGATTTGGTGTTGATTTGCTTCTGATTTGGTGATAGTTTGTTTCTGATTTGCTGCTATTTTGGAGCTGACTTGTTCCTGGTTTGGTGTTGATTTGTTCCTGATTTGCTGCTATTTTGGAGTTGATTTGTTTTTGATTTGCCGCTATTTTGGAGAGCTGATTTGTTCCTGATTTGCTGCTGATTTTTATTACCAAGTCTTGTCCTAAAAGTTATCTAGTTTCCTTTTTTTTGTTTTTGGCCAAATATTTTACTTTCCTTGTGGCAAAATATTTAGTTTCTTTTCTTCGTATTTTTTGGCCTATTTAAAGGCTTGTTATCCCTACATTCTTGACATTACAAATTAATAAAAATCGAAAGTTTATCTTTCTCTTTGGTTCTCTCAAGAACTTTTGAACTTATCGGATTTTTCCGTGGCATTCAACCTATCGTCTTATCAATCAACCTTTCCATAGTTGATTGTGGCGTCTTCATTCCATAGACTTATCAATCGAATCTCCATCACCGATTGTGACGTACTATACTGGCTGTTCTTGCTTCCTTATAAGCAACCCTGTCGCTGGCCATCCATCCAAGCCGAATATCAGGGCGGTTCTTCCGAGCCATCTGATCACGTCTTCTACAAGGCTGATTTGGTTCGTATTATTTGGCATCGTGAGCAGCTGTGTTCTATTCTTTTTCTGGTTTACAATCTTTATTATTTTTATTATTTTTCTTTGTATGAATCATCTTAGTCACCGCTTTCATCCATACCTCTAAATCTGCTCAACCCCACTACCCACAACCTATCTACTTCATTCCAAGTCCGATTTTCATTCTTGATCGGATATAATTTTTATTGTTTCTTTTTTTAGTGAATTGTCCATCCCAAGCAGAAAAAAAAAAAAAAGAAAAAAAAGGAAAGTAAAGGAAAATAATCCGGTTGAAAAAAAAAGGTTTGAAAAAAAAAAGGTCGAAAAAAAAAATCCAAGAAAAAAAAAACCATAATTTTTTTAAGTATATTATAATTCTAGTTGTTGGAAATCAACTCCCCACCATAGTATAAAAAAAACAAAAAAATTCAAGAAACTTTGTGTACTTTTTACCGTGGAGGATGTGTATTTATTTTTATGCCATCAGCAACATTATGGTTAAGATTCGAGGACGAATATTTTTGAGGAAGGGGGGAATGATGAGAATCAAATCACAAAGGATCTGTGATGTAAGAACTTCTATAAGATTCATTAGGAATTCAATCTTAATTATCGAAAATTCAGATTCGGGTGGCTGTGAAACCTTGGAGACGCCGAATATATTTATGTTTCCAGGTGTTTTGAGTTTTATTACTGTTTTGATTTGGAGTTGTTTTATTTTAGAAAGATTTATTCTCCAAGTCAAAGTAGAAGTTGCTTTATTTAATTTAGAAAGTGTGTTTTGCTAGGAAAATAGGAGTTTCTATTTCTTTTAGAAAAAGATTCGCTTCGCATTTGGTGTTGATTTGCCCTGACGGTCATGATTTGTTTCTGAGCCTACGCTATTTCGAGCTGACTTGTTCATGATTTAGTGCTAATTTGTTCCTGATTTGCTGCTATTTTGGAGCTAATTTGTTCCTGATTTGCTGCTATTTTGGAGAGCTGATTTGTTCTCGATTTGTCGCGATTTTATTACCAAGTCTTGTCCTAAAAGTTATCTAGTTTCCTTTAAGCAAGCAATATTTTACTTTCCTTGTGGCAAATATTTAGTTTCTTTTCTTTCGTATTTTCGCTCTATTTAAAGGCTTGTTATCCCTACATTTTCTTGATTACATTGCGTATTAATAAAATCGAGAGTTTATCTTTCTTGGTTCTCTCAAGAACTTTTGAAATTTATCGATTTTTCCTTGGCGTTCATCCTATCGACTTATCAATCAACCTTTCCATAGTTGATTGTGGCGTCTTCATTCCATAGACTTATCAATCGGATCTCCATCACCTATTGTAGCGTCCTCATATACCAAGGTTCTTGCTTCCTTATACAATCTGTCATGGCCATCCATCCAAGCCGAATACTAAAGGCTCTTCCTAGCTAATTCGATCACTGGTCTCTCAATAAGTCGATTTCCGGGTTCAGATCACATGTAGTTTCTCCAATAACCAATTCAAACAGGTAATTTTAGCTCATAAGGCCTCACCGCCTAGGAGCCCAACAGCTCAATTTGAAGAGCTCAACTACTCAACTCAGGCCATGCAACCTGAGCCGGTCACTCCACAATTTAGCCTCATAAGCCTCAAAGACCTAGGAGCCCAAAGAGCCTCGGGGCTTTGAAGAGCTCAAGTACTTAACTCTCAAATTTATGCACTCAAGAGGCAGTTCAGCTAAGGCAATTAAGCCCATAAGGCCTCAACACCCAGAGCCCGCCAGCCTCGGGCTTCAAGAGCCAAAATATCGAACTAAGGCCAGTGCGTGCCCCCAAGAGTCGCCCCGCCAAAGTTATTTAGCCCATAAGGCCTCAACGCCCAGGAGCCTAGCAGCTCAATTTTGAAGAGCTCAACTACTCAACTCAGGCCATGCAACCCAAGAGTAAGTTCAGCTAAGGCAATTACGCCCATAAGGGCTCAGCGCCCAAGAGCCCAAGCAAAGAACTCCACCTAGCGACCTCAACCCCTCAACTCACCACGCAGCCCCAAGAGCCGCTTAGCTCGTGCAATTAAGCCCATAAGGCCCTCAGCGCCCAAGAGCCCAAAGAAATCGCCAAAGAGTCACTACCTAACTCAGCCATACAGCCCAAGAGTCAGTTCAGCTAAGGCAATAAGGCCCATAAGGCCTCAGCGCCTAGGAGCCCAGGAGCTCACTTTGAAGAGTTCAAATACTCAACTAAGGCCTCAAGAAGACACAATGGGCCTCACCCCACTTAGCCCCATAGCCCGCTGCTAGGACTAGAGCCAATTTGAATAGCTCAACTACTCAACTTAGGCTATGCAGCCCAACAGTCAATTCAGCTCAGGTAATTTAGCTCATAAGGCTTCACTGCCCAAGAGCCCAACAGCTGAATTTGAAGAGCTCAACTTCTCAACTGAGGCCATGCAGCCCAAGAGTCAGTTTAGTTCAGGCAATTTAACCCACAAGGCCTCAACGCCCAGGAGCCTATCAGCTTAATTTGAATAGCTCAACTACCCAACCCAAGCCATGCAACCCAAGAGCCGGGCCTCGCTAAGGTAATTTAGTCAAGGTTTCCTCAGCGCTCAAAGCCCAAATGCTTAATTGGAGGTGTTTCAACTACTCAACTCAGCCATAAAAACTCAAGAGTAAGTTCAGTCAGCTAAGGCAATTAAGCCCATATGGGCCTCAGAGCCCAAAGAACTCGCCTTTGAAGACCTCAACCCTCAACTCACCATGAAGCCCAAGAGCTCGGGGCCTCAACTAAGCAACCTGCCCATAAAGCCTCAACGCCTGCGAGCCCGGGCCAGGCTTCGCTAAATACCAATCCACCTAACCCAGGCCATGCAGCCCAAGAGTCGGCTCAGCTATGGCATGCCCATGGCCCTCGGGCGCTCAGAGCCCAAAGAATCATGAAAGAGCTCAAATACTAACTCAGCCATGCACCCCAAGAGTCGCCTTCAAACAATTTAAATTCTATAAGGCCTCAACGCCCAAAGGAGCTGTGGAGACCAATTTGAATAGCTCAACTACTCAACCCAAGCCATGCTGATGAGAATCAAAACACAAAGGATCCGTGATGCAGGAGCTTCTTGAAGATTCATTAGGAATTCAATCTTAAATATGGAAAATTCAAATTCGGGAGGCTGTGAAACCTTGGAGATGCCGAATATATTTATGTTTCCAAGTGTTTTGAGTTTTATTACTATTTTCATTTGGAGTTATTTTATTTTAGAAAGATTTATTCTCCAAGTCAAAGTAGAAGTTGCTTTATTTAATTTAGAAATTGTGTTTTGCTAGGAAAATAGGAGTTTCTATTTCTTTTAGAAAGATTCGCCTGTGATTTAGTGTTGATTTGTCACGATTGCGGATGATTTTGCTCCTGATTTGCTGCTATTTTGGAGCTGACTTGTTCTTGATTTGGTGCTGATTTGTTCCCGATTTGCTGTTAATTTGGTGCTGATTTGTTCCCGATTTGTCACTATTGAGAGTTGATTTGTTCTCATTTGCCGCTGATTTTTATTACCAAGTCTTGTCCTAAAAGTTATCTAGTTTCCTTTTTTTTGTTTTTGGCCAAATATTTTACTTTCCCTGTGGCAAAATATTTAGTTTCTTTTCTTCGTATTTTTTGGCCTATTTAAAGGCTTGTTATCCCTACATTCTTCACATTACAGATTAATAAAAATCGAGAGTTTATCTTTCTCTTTGGTTCTCTCAAGAACTTTTGAACTTATCGGATTTTTCCGTGGCGATCATCCTATAGACTTATCAATCAACCTTTCCATAGTTGATTGTGGCGTCTTTCATTCCATAGACTACCACCTGATCTCCATCACCGATTGTGGCGGTCTTCATATACCAGCGCCTCTTGCTTCCTTGAAGAATCTGCCGCACTACCCATCCAAGCCGAATACTAGGGCGGTTCTTCCGAGCTAATTCAATCACTGGTCTCCTCACAAGTTGACGGGGTTCATATCACATGCAGCCCAATAGTCAATTCAGCTCAGGTAATTTAGCTCATAAGGCCTCACTGCCTAGGAGCCCAGCCTACTCAATTTGAAGAGCTCAACTACTTAACTCAGGCCATGCAGCCCAAGATTCAGTTCAACTCAGGTAATTTAACCCACAATGCCTCAGCGTCCAAGAGCCCATCAGCTCAATTTGAATATCTCAACTACTCAACCTAGGCCATGTAGCCCAAGAGTCGGCCTAAATTTCTGTAATTTAGCTCATAAGGCCTCAAAGGCCCAGGAGCCCACCCAAATTAATTCCAAGAGCTCAACTACTCAACTCAAAGCATGCAGCCCCAAGAGTCGGCTTCACTTAGGCAATTTAACCCATAAGTCCTCGCCACTAGAGCCTGGGAAGCTCGCTTTAAAGAGCTTAAAATACTCAACTCAGCCATACACTCTAAGAGCCGGGTCAAATTTGGTAATTTAAAGACATAAGGTCTTCAATAATAAGCCTGGGCGAGTACCAACTTGAATAATAGCCCCAACCACCAACTAAGGCCATGCTGCCCAAGAGTCAGTTCAGCTTAGGGAATTTAGCCCATAAGGCCTCAACGCCCAGGAGCCCAGCAACTTAGTTTGAAGAGCTCAACTACTCAACTCAGGCCATGCAGCCCAAGATTTAGTTTAGTTAACGCAATTTAGCCCATAAGACCTCAGCGCCCAGGTGCCTAACAGCTCAGTTTGAAGAGCTCAACTACTCAACTTAGGCCATACAACCCAAGAGTCAGTTCAGCTTAGGCAATTTATCCCATAAGGCCTCAGCGCCTAGTAGCCTAGGAGCTCAGTTTGAAGAGCTCAACTACATAACTCAGGCGATGCAACCCAAGAGTCAGTTAAGATAAGGCAATAAGGCCCATAAGGCCTCAACGCCTAGGAGCCCAGCAGCTCAGTTTGAAGAGCTCAAATGCTCAACTCAAAGATACCTGCAACCGTCTACCGTGTAATTTAGGGCACATATGGCCCGCGCCAAGAGCCTAACACCAATTTGAATAGCTCAAATACTCAACCCGCACTACGTACCCCAAGAACCGCCCCCAAATCTCAAGAAATTTAGCTCATAAGCCTCAACGCCAAGGAGCCCAGCGAACCCGCCTTGAAGAGCCTGCACTAACTCAGCCATGCAGCCAAGAGTCATTTCCCCGTTTAAGGCAATTAAGCCCATAAGTCCTCAGCACCCAGGAGCCTAAATAACTCGCCTTGAAGAGTTTCAAAATATCGAACTAAGGCCATGCAACCTAAGAGTTAGTTCACTTTGACCGTCAACAATGAACAAGAAATTCGAATTTTGTTTTTTTTTTGAAAATAAAATAAAATAAAATTTAATAAAATGAGAAAAAATTTCGAAAAATGAAAATTTCAAAATGAAATTTTTGTTGATAAAAATGTTTTAAATGTATAATTAATTGTCTTACACATTTATAAATGCGCGACACCGTGCATACATTGATTTATGTATGATTAGTGTCTTCGGGGGTCGTGTTTATGCCTTCGAGATATCAGATGAGATTTAACCGCCATGTAAATTGTGATGGTTAGAGGACGAGACGTAGAGAATGTCTGACGGTACTGGGCCAGCACCACCGACATTTGACCAAAACACATTTGATCAACAGGCCTTGCCGAGGCCGATGTACATGCGCCGACATCGACAGCCGGTATAGCAAATAGACAGAAGACCCCAGTAACTCCGAGGTTTAGGAGGGATTATCCTCCGACATTCATACATGGGGAGGAGATCCGATGGTGGCCGACCATCAAGTTCATGCAACTGAGAAAGTACAAAGGCCAGGAGATTACTCCTCCGACGCGGTAATCTCATTAGGACTCAGCCGCGTCTAGCCAGAGAGTGAGGCCCAAGTATGGTGGAAATGGGCAAGGACCTCTTGAGACCTTAGAGGAGCCGCGAGATCGTGAGTTCCCCTAGGGACCAGCAAGACCAGGATGAGCTAAGTGTCGAGGTTGTGAGCTGTGAGATCTCAAGACTCCACTCACAAAGGACCCGAGGATCATGGACATGTCGAGTCTCGATGTCATCCTGGGATGGATTGGCTGACAGCCTTACTGTACAGCACGATTGTGAGCGTAGGAGGTTAGCGCCTACACGCCAGGACGGCACTGCAGTATTTCAGGGGACAAGCATTATTTTGTTGATTAGTGCCCAAAGTGCTATTTTTGAACCCTATTTTAATAGGTTTTGAGCGCTTTTTGTGTACTAATTATTATAATTAACCCAATTGACATGTTCGGGTCCCTATTGCGCTTCTAATTGCATTCCAAGGTCGTTTTTTAGTTACAGAATCGAAGCCAAATTTGATATATTTGTGTCGGATCCAATCATAACCAAAGCTTCAGCTTGGATTTCCATCAATTTCATTCGTCTTATATCACTCCCAGTCAAATGTAAGAATTTCAAAGGTGAAGAAAAATAGGAAAAAATAGCAAGTCGCAGAAGCAGATGAGGAACAATGGCCACGCGGAACAAAGAGTTTCAGAGAAACTGGATTTTCGTCAGGCGTAATTTTTCGCATAGCGAATTTCGCTTAGCTAGGCTTAAATTTATCATGGATAGCGAAATTTCTCACTCGCTATCTTCAGAATTTCGCTAGGTTAGCGTGAATCGCCAGCATAGCGGGTCCTTTGTTATGCTAGCGAAATTCACTATGCATACGAAATTTGTCAGCTTCCCGCTTTTGTGTTTAAACGACGCTTTGGTTTTTCTCCTTCACTCACCGTATTTTTGTTGTTTATATTTTTTGTAATTTTCCTCGAGCATATATAAGCCTCTCGCCCGTAAATAAATGACACCAATCAACATCACAATAAATTTGGGAAGCTGTACCCCGCTTTTCCCCGCATCTTCTTGTCATTTTCTTCCCCTTTCTTTCCATTTTCGGCAAATCAAACACCTCCACAACTTAGAGGAGGTTTGGCCAAACCTTTCCCTCTTGAAGTAGAAGGCTGCCGGGTACAGATCTGAATACCAGTTCCCTTGTTCTTACGCATGTATCCACCGTCACAATCGTTCCTTCAACCAGGTTTTATCTCCTTAAATCTCCTCGAATGGCTATTATTTGGTAAGTTTTTAGGTTCAAAGGATGCTTAATGTTAGATCCACTGATATCATTAGTTACCTCTATGACCCATTGAAAGGAGTCCAGAGACTTTTCTCTTCACTGTTTGGTGACCACTCGACGGCCAAGAGATGCCATTTTTCAAAAAGGATAACATTTGGGGTTAGGGCTTTATAGCTAAATGAAGATCCTGCTCGGGAGATGACTATATGTCATCCTCCTAACGCTGAGGAAATGACCCTGGAGACCCTCGCTGCTCCTAGAATCCGGCTCAAGATCCCGATACTTCAAGGAGACTTTTGCATTTATTTTATTTAAATTTCGCTTGTCAACCATTACACCCCATCAAGTTTCTACAAAATCCCAAAATCCAAATTTAATTCACTCATTTTTTATCACCAAACTATTTGGTACAGGAAGAAAACCCATTCGCAGATTCTACCCTAGACCACTATACTACGTAGAGCTTGATCAATGCAAAGAGGGAGGAACTTAGGATATAAATTTTGTTGATTCTGATCACCCTACTCGTGGGCACCTAATCAAATGGCGCCATGGGTTTGTGATGGTGCCTGAAAGTGTATCTGACGAGTCAGGAAACACTTATGATCCTCATCACAAGTTTTGTGAATTTCTTTATATTTCATTGTCATTTTTCTTATTTTATTTTCATAAAAAAAAAGTTGCTGCAGATCAAGTTGGGTTGCTCTGTCACGCAGGAATCCATTTTCTGATCACAAATTCCGAGGCAAGCAACTCAAGATAGGTTCTTGGGGAAAATTGACATGATCAAATGGAACACTAGAGGGAGAAATAACATAAATTAATACACCATGGAGTGGCAACCCTAGAGCATATGACAATGAGGGACTATAGAAACTAGTACTGACAAAGTCAAGAACTGTGGGAGAGGAACCTGGTGAATATAAGGCCACGAGGACTATAGGAAACCAATGGATGAGTTCACCATATGTGAAGCTTACAACCATAGTTGGGAGAATCACACCAATTCCTCATGGGAACTAAGACTTCCACAATATGTCTTCCCGAACTCTCATTTTATGCTTCACTTCATTCCACCTCAAACACTACAACTAATCCTCCATTTGAACAAGCCATTTGACCTTAATCTTTACAGTGGATGACTGCATGAGAATAAGGAGATTAATGCCCATTCGAATCGTAAAATTGTCACTTTGGAAGACAATTTGAACAAGAAAACAATGGCTGAAAATGACTATGAGCATAAATGGACAACCTACAAGGACTACTGAAAACCTCATCAATCAAAACATAACACAATCACTGGGAGGAGCAGCACTTACCATAAGGCCCTCAGCGCCTGTGTTCCCAATACCAAATTCCTCAAGAGCCTCAACTACTCAACTTTGACCATGCAAAAACAAGAGTTAGTCTACCTGCACTTAGCGCATAAGGCTCCAGCGCCTGTATTCATCAAATTAGTTTGAAGAGCTCAAATACTTAACCTGCACTACGCGTACCCTAAGAGTCATTTCCAAATTTCGCACTTAGGCCCATAAGGCCTCAACCCAGTGAGCTCCAGAGAGCTCATTTTGAGGAGCTCTACAACTCAACCCCAAGCTTCATGTACCTAAAAGTCGGGCACCATGCATTCAAATTCCCATCTGAGCCTCAAGAATGGTTTTGAAAAGCCTGAACTTCTAACTCAGCAATGCACCTCAGAGCCAATTCACCAGTACACCCACCTGACACTGTGTCTCAATTCAAAGAGCCCATTCATTCAACTCCAGCCATGCGTACCCCAAGAGCCACTCACCCTCAGTGGAATTAAGCCCATAAGTCCTCACGCCCAGAGCCTGTAGCGTGTACGCCTGAAGAGCTCAACTATTAAACCCATGCCATGCACTTGTGCCGGTCACGAACGCACCTCTAGCCCATAAGACCTCGCCGCCTGTGCCCAACAACATAGTTTGGGGAAGAGCTCAACTACTCAACTTTAGGCCATGCATCCCAAGAGCTGGCCACCAGTAATTTAGCCCCATAAGGCCTCGCCAGAGCCCAACAACTCGCTTGAAGAGCTCAACTACTCTAACTCACCCATGCAAATTCTAAGACACCCCACTCTCTAGCATTAAGCCCATGGAGCCTCAAAGAAATTTCACAAATTTACCTGATCCTCACAATAAATTCGGGTCGACAAATTAATGACTAACTCAAAGGTGCGGCCTAAGAGGTCATCACTCAGTAATTGCCTATAAGGCCTCAACGCCCAAGAGCCCAACAACTCAGTTTGAAGAGCTCAACTACTCAACTCAGGCCATGGAGCCCAAGAGTCAGTTTAGCTAAGGCAATTTAGCCCATAAGGCCTCAGTGCCCAGGTGCCCAACAGCTCAGTTTGAAGAGCTCAACTACTAAACTTTGACCATGCAGCCCAAGAGTCAATTCAGCTCAGGCAATTAATCCCATAAGGCCTCAGTGCCCAGGAGCCCAGCAGCTCGATTTTGAAGCGCTCAACTACTAAACTCAGGCTATGCAGCCAAAGAGTTAGTTCAGCTTAGGTAATTTAGCCAGAAGGCCTTAGCGCACAGACCCCAAAGAAGCCAAACTTGAAGAGCCTACCTACTCAACTCAATGCATGCCCCCAAGGTCGCCCTCAAACAAGGCAATTGCCTATAATGCCTAAGCGAGCCTAGAGCCCAAAGATTCAATTTTAAGAGCTCAACCACTCTAACTCCTGTGCCATGCAAACCCAAGAGAGCCGGGCCTCACCAGTAATTTAGGCCATTAGGCCTCAACGCACAGGAGCCCAGCAGCTTAGTTTGAAGAGTTCAAATACTCAACTCAAGCTATGTGGCCCAAGAGTCAATTCAGCTTATGCAATTTAGCCCATAAGGCCTCAGCGCCTAGGAGCCCATCAGTTCATTTTGAGGAGGTTAACTACTCAACTCAAGCCATGCAGCCCTAGAGTCAGTTTAGCTCAAGCATTCAGCCCACGGAGGCTCAGCATCTCAGTTTTAAAAAGCTAAACTTCTCAACTCAGGCCATAAATCCCAGGAGCCACTTCAGTTCAGGCAGTCATCCCACGGAGCCTCAGTAGCTCAATCCGAAGAGCTCAGCTACTCAACTCAGCCTTGTAAGCCCAAGTTATTGTTTTACTCTGTAAACTTAGCCCATATGGCGTCGCCGAGGGAGCCACTGAAACACCTTTGAAGAGCTCAACTACTCAACTTAGGCCATGTAGCCCAAGAGTCACTTCAGCCCAGGCAATGAAGCCCATAAGGCCTCATCGCCGAGAAGCCCAGCAACTCAATTTTGAAGAGCTCAACTAATTAAACTAAAGCCAGCGTGCCCCAATATTTGATTCAAATTTTCGTGCAATTTCGCCCATAAGGTCTCACACCTGTAGATCCCAAGAAATTGATTTTTGAAGAGCTCAACTACTTAACTCATCCATGCATCAAGAGTTAGGTTAAGCTCTGCACTGTAGCCCATAAGGCCTCAAATGGTCAGATCCCAAATGAACCCGCCTAATATCAACCCTCAACTAAGTCCATGCAACCCAAGTGAGCCGCCTGGGCCTTAGGCAATTAAGCCCATACGGCCTCGCCTCAAGAGTCTGCAGATCTCAGCCAAGAGCTCAACAACCAACCTCGCTATGTAGCTTAAGAGTCGGCTGATCTGCGCGTACAAAGAGGGCTGGGTCGAGCTAAAAATCAACAAAATTTATATACACCTATGTTCTACCACGCCGTAGTCAACCTACTCCGCAAAGATAGTGGTCTAGGGTCGAACACTAGATGGCTTTCATCCTAAGAACGATACAATAAGGAGTGTAAAAGGTAAGGCTGCTTAGACTTTTTTGGATTGAGCCTCTAAAAACAAGTGAAGCAGTTGGAAATCGAGAAATTGTAAACTCGAAAAATGAAGTGAAAAGTTAACTTTGAAGATTTAGGTTACTAACTTGGCAATTAGGGGCAAAACAAGTGTCCGGTTTTATCCTCGCTGCTATGACAAAGCAACCTTATACCCTGCATAACCTAACGGGCATTAACTAGCAAACCTCACCCTAACAACAACTCCTATTTCAGTTAACACAGTAGCATGCAACAGGTCTCTTCGCTTTGAAACCCTAGCATTAAATATCATTTAAGAGGCTCAGAAGACCATCTAATGAACCATGCTAATCTGAAGAATAAGTATGCACTGTGATCCCAAAGCATGGAGAGTATTGGCCAAATTAATAACATTCTGCTTGGCCCACAGAGAAGATAAGGACCATAAATACAAGACTCGTGACTTTCAAGATAAGAGGACAACATGTATATGCCCTACAACCAAGCTTAGCTTTCTTCCTCTTCAGCAGAAGGAGGGTTAGCCAAGCATCTCGAGTTGTCATCCTCATATAGGTGTTTGCAAATTCTAGAAAGTAAGGGAAAGAGTGAGAGAGAATATAGGGAAATAAACCCTAACTAAAATAATGAGACTTTATTTACAAAATGAAAACTTACCAAAATTCTTCTCTCTCCCCAAATTGTTGCTTAGGTTACAAAATGGGTGGGCTTATATAGCCACCTCAATACATGAAAATACTCAAAACCTACAAATTCAAGCAAGAGTAGGACAAGAGTAATACACCAAATTTGAGTCGGTTAGCTGCAACACAAAACATGACGAGGCAAAGGAAATTCTGCTGGATCAAGCAGAATTTCATGCATTTAGAAGCAATCACAAGGCATATGAAGTGGAAATAGAAATTTCATGCAGAGCCAGTACTCGTTAATAGACAAATTTCGCTAGCTTAGCTTAAATTTTCGTGAGTAGCGAAATATGAAATTTCGCTAGGAACAAAGGCCTAGCTTAAATGAGTCCGGTCTAGCTTAAAATTTGTAATTACTATTGCGAAATTTTCAGCTTAAGGTTGCAATTCGCAATCCTAGCGAAAAATTTTCAAAGAACTCTAGCGAAAATTTCGTGCTTTGATGATCTCCAATCGCTTGCTTCCTCGCCTTCAATCAAAGACCGTTTTTTCTTCACTTTGCCTTCATTTTTTCATTGATTCTTGGTATGGTTGATGGCTGACAATTGGGATCAATTCGTGGATTCATCATTTGACTCATATTGAACTCCCAAAGTGCGTGAAAACTCAAATGAATCAAAATACTCTCTAAATGACATAAGTGCTACTAAGAAGACTTGAACACTTCAATTGGTATAAATGACATGATTAATGCGCAAAAAGCACTCAAAACCTATCTAATATAGGGTTCAAAATAGCACTTTTTGGGCACTAATCATCAGTTAAGCTCAGGCAATTTAGCCCATAAGTCCTCAGCGGCCTGGAGCCTAGAAACTCACTTTGAAGAGCTCAAATACTCAACTCAGGCCATGCTGCCCAAGAGTGAGTTCAGCTCAAGCAATTTAGCTCATAAGGCCCCGCACGCCAGAGCCCAAGATTAGCTTGAAGAGATCAAATACTAACTCAGCCATACAAATTAAGAGTCGGTCAGCCAGCAATTTAACCCATAAGACCTCAACGCCTAGGAGCCTAGTAGCTCATTTTGAGGAGCTCAACTACTCAACACAGCCATGCAATTCTAGAGTTAGTTCAAATGCATTCAAACCCACTGAGCCTCAAAGAACTCAGTTTCAAAAGCTCAACTTCAACTCAGCCATACACTGGAGCCGCTTCACTTGCAACACCACTGAGTCTACACATCAGGCTCGAAGAGTCACCACCAACCTGCCATGCATCCCAAGAGTAATTTCTTAAACTTAGGCCTATAATGCCAAAGGCCGAGGTTTCCCAAAGATCTCAATTTTGAAGAGCTCAACTACTCAACTTAGGTCATGTAGCCCAAGAGTCATTTCAGCTTAGGCAATGAAGCCCGTAAGGCCTCAGCGCCGAGAAGCCCAATAGCTCAATTTTGAATAGCCTAACCACTCAATCCAAGGCCATGTGTTCTCAAGAGTCGGCTTTTAGCTCAGGCACTGCCTATAAGGCCTCAAAGGCTAAGGAGCCCACGCCGATTTTGAAGAGTTTCCAACTACTCAACTCGCCATGCATACCAAGAGTTAAGCTCAAATGTGCACTTAGCCCATAAGGCCTCAAATACTACATCCTAACAACTCCGCTTTTAAGGGAGCCTAACCACCAACTAAGTCCATGCGTTCAAGAGCCACATTCAAGAAATTAAGACCATACGGCCTCGGGGCCGCCAGTGCCCTGCCAATTAGTTTGAAGAGCTCAACTACTCAACTATCAAGTATACAAATTTCAAGAGTCGCTTTAGCTCAACAATTTAACCGATAAGTCCTCAAAGAACTTGGAGCCCATTGTGACCAAGAGCTCAACACCAACTCGTGCAATGCGTACTCCCAAGAGTAAGTTCAATTTCATGCAATTTAGCCGATATGGCCTCAGCCACACACAGAGCCCAAAGAGCTCGATTTTGAAGAGCTCAACTACTAAAATCAGGCCATGTAGCCCAAGAGTTAGTTCAGCTTAGGCAATTTAGCCCATAAGGCCTCAGCGCAAAGGAGCCCAGCAGCTTAGTTTGAAGAGCTCAACTACTCCAACTCCAACCCATGCGTACTCAAGAGTCCGTCTGGGCTTGAGGCAATTACACAAAGGCCTCAAATGGGCCAGAGCCTCTAACAAATGGGCTTTGAAGACCAACTGATTTAACTCAGCCATGTACCCTAAGAGTCGTGGCTCACCAAGCAATTAAGCCCATAAGGCCTAAGCGCCTAGGAGCTTAGTTGTTCGCTTTGAAGAGCCTAATCCACTAACTAAAGCCATGCAAACAAGAGTCGGCTTCAGCTCAGTAATTTAGGCCTCCATACTCTAAGCCACTACTGGAGCCCGCAAGAAATTAGCTCAAGAGCTCAACACTAATTAAGGCCATGCGTACCTCAAGAGGAGTTCAGATTAGGCAATTTTGTCCATACGGCCTCAACGCACAAGAGCCTAGTAGCTCATTTTGAGGAGCTCAACTACTCAACTTAGGCCATGTAGCCCAAGAGTTAGTTCAGCTCAGGCATTCAGCCCACGGAGCCTTAGTGCTTCGGGTTGAAAGCCTAACTTCTCAATCCTGTGCCATATAGCCTGGAGCTAGCTCAACTCAGTACACTTCAAGCTCCCAAGAGCTCAATAAGAGCTCAAATTTACTAACTCAGCCATGCAAATTCTGCCATACATTTCAGAAATTAAGCCTATAAGGCGTCAGCACCGAGGAGCCCAACAGCTCAATTTTGAAGAGCACAACTACTCAACTTAGGCCATGCAGCCCAAGAGTCAGTTCAGCTCAGGCAATGAAGCCCATAAGGACTCAACGCCGAGGAGTCTTGATGTTTTAATTTGAAGAGCTCAACTACTCAACTAACGCCATAAATTCTAAGAGCCGGCTTCAAACATACAATTTAGCCCATAAGGCCTTCAAAGTGTCTTAGAGTCACTACCGATTTTGAAGAGCTCAACTCCGCCACACAGGCCATGCAACCCAAGAGTTAGTTTAGCTCACGCAATTTAGCCCCATAAGGGTCGCCTCAGGAGCCTAAAGCAACTTCGCCTTGAAGAGCTCAACTACTCAACTTTGGCCATGCGACCCAAGAGTCAATTAAACTCAAGCAATTTAGCCCATAAGTCCTCAGCTCCCAAGAGCCCAACAACTCATTTTAAGGAGGCCAACTACTCAACTCAAGTCATGCAGTCTAAGGCAAGGTCAAATTTCGTGCGATTCAAATTTCAACTCCCAGCCATACACTCCCAGAGCCATTCACTTCAGTAGTCACCCCACGTGAACTCAAAGAGCCTCCGCTCAAGAGCTTAGCTACCAACCTCGTGCCATGCAAGACAAGAGTCGGCTCTTCGTAACTTATCTATAAGGCGTCGCCGACGAGCCCAAAGAAATCTCAATTTTGAAGAGCTCAACTACTCAACTTGGGCCATACAAAGACAAGAGTCACCACCAAAGTAATGAACCCATAAGGCCTCTAAGAAGCCCAAGAAATTAATTTTTTGAAGAGCTCAACTACTAAACTAAGGCCATGCAGTCAAGAGTCAGTTCAGCTCAAGCAATTTCGCCTATAAGGCCTCAGTGACTAGGAGCCCAGGAGCTCGATTTTGAAGAGTCTAACCACTAACCTGGGCGATGCAACCCAAGAGTTAGTTCAGCTCAGGTAATTTAGCCCATAAGGCCTCAGCGCTCAGGATCCCAACAACTCAGTTTGAAGAGCTCAACTTCTCAACTAAGTCCATGCTCCCAAGAGCCAAGCTTTAGCTCAAGAAATTAAGCCCATACGGCCTCGCCTGTGTGCTCCATACCTAGTTTGAAGAGCTCAACTACTCAACTATCGCTTATACAGCCCCAAGAGCTGCCTACCAAACAATTTAACCCATAAGTCCCTCAAAGACCTTGAAGCCCATTAGACAAGAGTCAACTACTCAATCCTGTGCCATGAAACCTAAGAGTAGTTCAAATTTCATGGATTCTAGCCTCATAAGGGCCTCAAATAATAAAGGAGCCCAAGAGCTCCGATTTTGAAGAGCTCAACTACTTAAATAAGGCCATGCAACCCAAGAGTTAGTTTAGATTAGGCAATTTAGCCCATAAGACCTCTGCGCAAAGGAGCCAAGCAGCTTAGTTTGAAGAGCTCAACTACTCAACTCAGTCCATGCAGCTCAAGAGTCCGTCACCGAGGCACACACAAAAGGCCTCAGCCGCCTAGAGCCCAATGTTCGGGCTTTGAAGAGCCTAACTATTTAACTCAGCCATGCGTACCCCAAGAGTCGCTTCAAATTCAAGCAATTAAGCCATTAAGGCCTAAGCGCCTCTAGGGAGCCTAGTTGTTCGGGGCTTTTAAAGAGTCTAACTACTCAATCCAGCTTACGCAGCCCCAAGAGTCACTACCAGCATGAATTTCATACGGCTCAAATACTGAGCCCAAAGCAGCTTAGTTTGAAGAGCTCAAATACTCAATTAAGGCCATGCAGCCCAAGAGTGAGTTCAGATTAGGCAATTTTGTCCATAAGGCCTCAACGCACAAGAGCCTAGTAGCTCATTTTGAGGAGCTCTACTACTCAACTTAGGCCATGTAGCCCAAGAGTTAGTTCACTGTGCATTCAGGGCCCACCTGAGCCTTAGCGTGCCAGTTTGAAAAGCTCAACTTCCTCAACTCAGCCATAGCCCTAGGAGTCAGTCTAACTCAGCAAATGCCCGAAGCCCCTAATAGCTCAATCTAAGAGCTCAAATACTCAACCCGTGCCATGCACCCCAAGAGATTTTCGTAACATAAGCACATATGCCAACGCCATGATCAAGAGGCTCAATTTGGAAGAGCACAACTACTAACTTAAGCCATGCAAAATAAGAGTCATGGAGCTCGTGCATTGAAGCCATAAGGACTTAACGAGGAGGCTCTAAATAGCCTAATTTGAAGAGCTCAACTACTCAACTAACGCCTATGCAAAATTTTTAGAGCTGGGCCAATGATACAATTTAGCCCATAAGTGCTTCAGTACCAGAGCCCAAATGCCGATTTTGAAGAGCCTAACTCCACACTCAAAGCCATGCAACCTAAGAGTTAGTTTAGCCTCGTGCAAGTTAGCCCATAAGGGCTCAGCGCTCAGAGCCTAGCAAACAATGAAGAGCCTAACTACTCAACTTTGGCCACAAAGGCCCACAGAGCCAATTAAACTCGTGGAATTTAAATCTATAAGTCCTCAAATCCCAGAGCCCAACTCATTTTAAGGAGGCCAACCACTAACTCAAGCCTGCAGCCCAAGGTCGGCTTCACCAGCATTCAAATTTCAACTCAGCCATACACCTCAGGAGCCTACTCCAAATTCTCGTAGTCACCCCACGGAACCCTCGCAGCCTCTGCTCGAAGAGCTTAGCTACTCCAACTCAGCCATGAGCACAAGAGTCATTTCAAACTTAGCCTTATAAGGCGCCAGTCTGGACGAGCTCCAAGAAATTAATTTTGAAGAGCTCAACTACTAACTTAGCCATACAGCCCAAGAGTCGCCTCAAATTTCAAAGTAATGAACCCATAAAATTCCTCACACGAAGCCCAACAACTCAATTTCAAGAGCCTAACTACTCAACTAAGGCCATGCTTAAGAGTCGGGCCTAAATTTGCCAATTTCGCCTATAAGGCCTCAAAGGTCTAGGAGCCTGTGAGCCTCGATTTGAAGAGCTCAACTACTCAACTCAAGCGATGCAACCCAAGAGTTAGTTCAGCTCAGGCAATTTAGCCCATAAGGCCTCAACGCTCAAGATCCCAACAACTCAGTTTTAAGAGCTCAACTACTCAACTAAGTCCATGCAGCCCAAGAGCCAGTTTAGCTCAAGAAATTAAGCCCATACGGCCTCCGTGCCGAGGTGCCCTACAGCTTAGTTTGAAGAGCCTGTCCACTAACTATTGCTATACAAACTTCAAGAGTCGGGGCTCAAATTAAACAATTTAACCCATAAGTCCCAAGACCTTGAAGCCCATTAGATCAAGAGCTCAACCACTCACTCGTGCCATGTAGCCTAAGAGTCAGTTCAGCTTAAGCAATTTAGCCTATAAGGCCTCAAATAGCCAGGAGCCCAAGAGGCTCGATTTGAAGAGCTCAACTACGAATCAGTTGTCCTAAGAGTTAGTTTAGCTTAGGCAATTTAGCCCATAAGGCCTCTGCGCAAAGGAGCCAAGCAGCTGAGTTTGAAGAGCTCAACTACTCACCTACCCATGCAAATTTCAAGAGTCCGTTCACCGAGGCACTACACAAAAGGCTCGGGGCCACTTCAGAGCCTAACAAATTTCACTTTGAAGAGCTCAACTACTTAACCTCAGCCATGCACTTCAAGAGTCACTTTAGCTCAAGCAATTGCTCTCCATATACCTAAGCCTAGGAGCCTAGTTGTTCAGTTTGAAGAGCTCAACTACTCAACTAAAGCCATGCAGCCCAAGAGTCACTCAAATTTCAGCAATTCTAGGCCCATACACGGCCTCGCCGCCCGGAGCCCAAGAAACTTAGCTCAAGAGCTCCAACACTAATTAAGGCCATGCACCCTGAAGAGTGAGTTCGATTAGCAATTTTGTCCATAAGGCTCAACGCACAAGAGCCTAGTAGCTCATTTCGAGAGCTCAACTACTAACTTAGGGCCATGTAGCCCAAGAGTCAGTTCAACTCAAGCATTCAGCCCACGGAGCCTCAGCAACTCAGTTTTGAAAAGCTCAACTACTCAACTCAGCCCATATAGCCCCGGGAGCCGTCTAACTCAGCACACCCGAAGCCTCGCAGAGGCTCACCCGAAGAGCTCAGCTACTCAACTCAGGCAATGCAGCCCAAGAGTCATTTCAGAATTACACATATATGCCAACGCCGACGAGCCTGAAGAAATTAATTCTTTGGAAGAGCACAACTACTCAACTTAAGCCATGCAACCCAAGAGTCGCTTGAGCTCAGCATTAGCCCATATGACTTAACGCCGAGGAGTTCAGCAAACACTTTGAAGAGCCTAACTACTCAACTAACGCCATGCAAACTTTGGAAGAGTCGGCTCAGCTCATACACTTAGGCCCATAAGGCTTCGCCCGTGAGCCCCACCGCTTCGATTAAGAGCTCAATCGCCACTCGTGCCATGCAACCCAAGAGAGTTAGTTTAGCTCAGTAATAGCCCATATGGGCTCACGCTCAGAGCCTAGCGCCGCTTTGAAGAGCTCAACTATTTAACTTCACATGCGCCCAAGAGTCAATTCAACTCAGGCACTTTAGCCCATAAGTCCTTAGCTCCCAGGAGCCCAACAACTCATTTTGAGGAGGCCAACCACTCAACCTGTCATGCACCCAAGGTCACCAAATTTCAGCATTCACCAACTCAAACAGGCCACCAGGGAGCCGCCCAGCCTGTAGTCCGCCTACCTAACCTCAAAGAGCTCTGCTCAAGAGCTTAGCTTACTCAACTCAAGCCATGCATGCCAAGAGTAATTTCAGAAACTTAGCCCATAAGGCGCCAGCGCCGAGGAGCCCAGCATCTCAATTTTGAAGAGCTCAACTACTCAACTTAGGCCATACGTACTCCCATGAGCCGTCACTGTAATGAACCCATAAGGCTCAAATCGCCGAGAAGCCCAAAGATCTCACCTTGGAAGAGCTCAACTACTCAACTAAGGCCATGCAGCCCCAAGAGTCGGGGCTTCAGCCAGTACTCTTCATAAGGCCTCAAAGTGCCTAGGAGCCTGTAGGGAGCTCGATTTTGAAGAGCTCAACTACTCAACTCAAGCGATGCAACCCAAGAGTTAGTTTAGCTCAGGCAATTTAGCCCATAAGGCCTCAACGCTCAATAGCCCAAAGCTCAGTTTGAAGAGCTCAACTAGTAAACTCTAGCCATGTAGCCCAAAATTCAATTCAGCTCAGGCAATTTAGCCCATAAGTCCTCAGCGCCTAAGAGCCCAGCAGCTCATTTTACGGAGGTTAATTACTCAACTCAGGCCATGCAGCCCAAGAGTCGTATCACTGCATTCAGCCCACGGTCTCAAGAAATTCTCAATTTTTTAAGAGCGCTCAACTTTTAAACTCAGCCATACAACCCAAAGAGCGCTCCACTTTCAAAGGGGCCATCCTGACGGAGCCTCAAGAATAATTCAAAGAGCTTAGCCACTCAACTCAGCCATGCGTACCCCAAGAGTAATTTCGTAAACTTAAATTTATTGCATGTCAAGGTTTATGGTTCTAGCAAACAGAATTGAAGAGCTCAACTACTCAACTCAGGCCATGTAGCCCAAGAGTCACTTCAGCCCAGGCAATGAAGCCCATAAGGCCTCATCGCCGAGAAGCCCAGCAACTCAATTTTGAAGAGCTCAACTACTCAACTAAAGCCATGCAGCCTCAAGACTAAGCTCAAACAGTATCACCATAAGGTCTCATCGCTTCAGAGCCCAACAACTCGATTTTAAAGAGCTCAACTACTCAACTCACCATGCACTCAAGGAGCTAGTTCACTGTATCAGCCGATATGGCCTCAACGCCTCAGGATCCAACAACTCAATTTCAGCATTCAATCCATCACCTGTCCACGCGCCCAAGAGTCATTCAGCTAGAAATTAAGCCCATACGGCCTCAACGCCTGTGAGCCCCGCAGCCACTTGAAGAGCTCAACAACCCAGCTCTGCTATGCCCAGAGTCGGCCTGGTACTCAGCAATTTAGCCCATAAGTCCTCAACCATTGGAGCCCAAGCAAATTTCACTTCAAGAGCTCAAATACTCAACTCGCTATGCACCAAGAGGTTCACCAGCAATTTAGGCCCACAAGGCCTCAAATTGGCCGAGAGTTCCAAGAGCCTCATTTTTGAAGAGATCAATCACTCAACTAAGGCCATGCAGCCCTTAAGAGCCAATGAAGTCAATTTAGGCCCATATGGCCTCAGCGCCAGAGCCCCAAGAAATTCGATTTTGAAGTATCAAATTCACTACACCCAGTCATGCAAATTCCTTAAGAGTTAGTTTAGCTTAGGCACTTAGGCCCATAAGGCCTCTCGGGTAAAGGAGCCCAAAGAAATTCTTAGTTTAAAGAGTTTACTATCAACTCAAATTCCATGGACACTGGGCAGGCCAATTCAGAGGGTTTTCGAGATTGGTCTCACCCACCTCAACGGGAGATGGTCCGCATTCTTGCCCGAGACACCACAAATTAATTGCTCTTCAGAGGCAGCTCCCGTCGATGGCCGCTCGATCACTTGTTCAGACCACCTCTTCCCCGCTTATAGCACCACGCATTAACGAGGGGGGCAACTCGGAGGTCTTTACCGGATCTCTGAGGGATACTAGTTTAGTCCCTCTGAGCTGGTGATGACCTCCTTGATGCATTTTGAAGACAAGGTCCACCGTAAGGGCCTGGTTCGAGCTGAGAGTCTTCCACTGCTGTTGCCACGACTCCTGAGCCATGTCCTCGAGCACATGGGCTTTCCAGAGGAGCCTCGGATTGAGCGAAGGATTCCATGCCCAAAGTCCCGCCGACGGAGCGAGCGATGGTCATGCCCATATCTTTTCTCCTCCACAGCCAGGACTAGGAGTGAGGGTAATGGATCGGGAGGCCGAGACTCCCACAGACGATAGTCACACCCCGAGCCCGAGGTGGAGGAGTCCGGGCCCCACATATGTCTCCTCCATCTCCTTCCTCCACATGCTACTCAAGCAGCCCAGCCGATACTCCCGCCCATCTTATACAAAGACAAAGATTCCCTCCCGCAGCACATACACGTCGCCCGAGAGCCAGCCACGTTATGGATGTTTGTATGTTCTTTTGGCCACTACACAAAAGACAGACTGCAGGTTGGCCTCATCGAGCCACTTTGGGTCACCGCCACCATGTCGCAGCCAGATCATGGCACATCTGTATTCCCGCGCTCCGACCAGACCTGAGCCCACTTCCATAGCAAAGAATTTTCTTTTGGATATGTTGGCAAGCTAGTGAGTAGAGCACAGATCACCCACCACCACAGAGTGAGGTGGTTTGGTTTCTTTTTATGATTTTGTATAGTTATCGCCTTTATCAATCAGCTTACTAATTTTTGTGTAGATCTATGTATTAGCCATAAGAGTGTTGATATTCTTTTTATGTTTAGCTTTGTTATGCATGTATCTAGCTATTTTGGCTATATCAAAAGCTATACAAAGGTTATATACAAAGATACACTTTTGCATATCACTTTTTGTGCCCCACTTTGTGTATCCAATTTTTGTTTTCAATTGGACAATTGAATTGCTTTTAATTGGACAATCGAATTGCATTTTTATGGAAAATTGAAACCCTGTTTGTCACCTTAATGTTAGAATAACTCCATGCATGATTCAGTTTTTGGTCAATTAAGATTCTAGCGTATTTAACTTGAATATTCCCCCTTAAGCTAATTCACACACCGCATACCGGGATGTACTAATAGGTCAGAAATTATATACCCTTTCACTTGTGTCTACTAGTATGTTGGCGACCCATGATAGGTTTGTGTTATCCATATATGAAGACCAAACCAATTTCTCTCCAAAAAGGAAAAGAAAAGAAAGCAAAAGAAAAGCAGCAAGAAGAAAAAGAAAATAAAGTCGTGACACTTTTGTCTCAGAAACCCAGCACGGCCCGAGGGGTATATGGCGAAAAGCTCAAGGGGCCGATGCCTCTAAGCCTTAATTATTGGAGTCATCGACTTGTTCGTTATACGGGTAGGATGTGCAGAGCTTAACGAATTGTAGGTGCTTGATTTTCAAGTCATTCGAGTCCTGGGTGAAGCCCGAGTTTGTGTGGTCGCGATCCTTTTGGCTTGATGCCCTAAACCTTAATTGGTTGGGAGTCATCGGTGGACCCCCGCTACACGGACTTTGGTGAAGTCGGGTTTTAAGCATTGCACCCTACAATGAAGTCAAATAAAGAAAGAAAAGTGTAGCTATTCCTATATAGGTTGTTCAACAGCTTAAGGCCATGCCAGTAGCTAGGTTGGGGGGAGGGGATAATTTTGCAATTTATTACCTTAACTGCTACATTAAGAACCATTAGACTTTGGTGTAAATTCAGTTGGAACCATGGATCCTATGTTGACCTCAAATTGTTCTTATGTGGTTTTGCCTCTCTCATGTCTAAGCCAAACTTGGAATCACCTTCATTTTAAAGGTAATGCTTATTTGTACATACACCTTTTTGAACCATAAACTTTTTGAGAAAATCACTGCATACATGTCCTTATTGTTTCAGCATTGCTAAGGGACTAGCAAAGCGTCGGTTAGGGGGTGTGATTAGTGCCCAAAAAGTGCTATTTTGAGCCCTATTCGAGATAGGTTTTGAGTGCTTTTTGCGCACTAATCGTATCAATTAAGCCAATTTAGGTGTTCAGGTCCACTTAGTATCACTTATGCCATTTTGAGGTTATTTTTTGGTTATTTTGCAGGTTTTTGCTTACCTTGGGAGTTCGATATCAAGATATGTGCGGAACCATGAAGATTGAAACTATTTTTCAGCCATCACAAATACCAAGATGCAATAAAGAAATGAAGGCAAAATGATGAAAAAGTGATGCAAAAACAGGGTGCAAAGAGGGCAAAGAAGTGAAGAATGTGCAACCCAGAAATTCTCATGATGATTGCGAATTTCACCGATTGTGAAATTTCGTTAATCATAGCTAAATTTCGCAACTTAAGGAATTGGGAAATTTCTCGCTAGGCTAGCCAATTCTCGCTGCTTAAAATCACTATGCCTAGCTTAAATTCTCCATTTTCTATCTCACAAATTTAGGCTAGCGAAATTAATCGTATAGCTTAAAATTTGTGGATTTCATTTATCTCTGTACTGGCTAGATATTAATTTCGCTTAGGCTAGCTTAAATTTTCGCTATCCTAGCGAAATTCTCCCGCATAGCGAAATTCTTGCCCCTGTTAATTTTGTGTAATTAATGCCAAACGACCCCGTTTTGGTGTATTACCTTCTTGTCCCTTGTATGAGCCAAAACTTTAGGCTTTCTTGTAGTTTCACACCTTGGGTTGTACTATATAAACCCAACCATTTTTGTAACCCTAAGTAACTTTAATCTTTCAATACAATTCCCGCAGCTTTCATTTTAGGGTTTGCTTTTCTCTCTTCTCTCTCCTCTTTCTTTCATTTTTCTAAAGCCAAGAAACACTCCTCGAGGATGACAACTCAAGGGATGCTTCACAAGCCCTTATAGCCTTGAAGAGCAAGGTGGCTAGGCTTGGTCATGCGCTAAGGTGTGGTCCTCATGTTTTAAATGCTACAGAATCAGATTTATGGCTCTACCTTTTCAAACTAGGGTTGATCATTTAATGTCATTACTTTGGCCAATACTTACCATGTTTTAGGGTACAAAGGTATACTTATTGTTAGATGCACCGATATTCTTTTTAGATGACCTTTACGAGCCACTAAATGAGAAGAGGTGATTACCCAAAAAGTGCAATTTTGAACCCTATATTAGATAGGTTTTGAGTGCTTTTTGCGCATTAATCATGTCATTTATACCAATTGAAGTGTTCTAGTCTTCTTAGTAACACTTATGCCATTTAGAGGGTATTTTTGGTTGTTTTGTAGGCTTTTGCACACTCTTGGAGTTCAATCTCGAATCAAATGATGAATCATGAAGTTGGACCAAGTCTCAAACATCAACCGTACCCCCAAGATTCAATGTGAGAAACCAAGGCAAAATGAAGAAAATCAATGCAGCTTGAAGACAGTGAGGCAATGCAAAGGAAGAATCAACAATGCAGGATTTTAGCTAGAGTCTGTAATTGTTTATAGGATTAAAATTTCGCAACCTTAGCTTAAAATTTTCGCAACCTTGAATAAAACACCAATCCCGCTAGAACATCGGGCCGCTAGGGTACCATTTCTTTTAGCTTAAAAAACTTGATTTCGCTTCACAATAATTCCTCGCTTAGCTTAGCGAAATCCCCCGCTAGCTAGCCTAAATTGCCCACCCTTAGCTTAAATTTTCTTGTTTCGCTAGACTCGTTGATTTCGCTTAGTTAGCTTAAATTCCTCAAATTTAGCGAAATTTGATGCCTCGTCATGTTTGCACTAATGCCAAAACCGCTCCAAACTTGCGTATTAATTTCTATTATCCTTTAACTTAGCCACTCCTTATAGGTTTTTTGGTATTTTCATACCTGGAGGGAGGTCTTATATAAACCCTTGTTTTGTAAGAAAGGAGGAGAACAATTGGTGAGCAATCTGCGGAGAAGATATTTTTGTAAGTTTTTATTTTTGTAACAGTCTTATTTTGTGTTTTGCTTTTATTTCTTTTCTCTTCTCTTCTCTCCTCTTTCTTTTCTCTTTCTCATCGCTAAACACCCTCTGAGGATGACAACTCAAGAGATGCTTGGCTAGTTTCCTCCTTTCTTTGAAGAGGAAGGAAGCTAGCTTGGTGGTAAGTATACATGTTGTCCTCTTGTATTAAAACTACTGCAGTGATTTATGGCCCTTATATTTTCAAAACATGGTTGCATAACATTGAATATCATTAATTTGGCCAATACTCTCTATGCTTTAGAATCCAAAGGCATATTCAAGTGAGAAAGGTACTGGTGGATTCTTAGATGGTCTTTACGAGCCTCTAAAATGATATTTATATGTTAGTTTTCAAATAGTGGTCGCATAGCATTTAATGTTATTGATTTGGCCAATACTTTCCATGCTTTAGGACTGTGATTCTTTAGATGGTCTTTACGAGCCTCTGAGATGATATTAAATGTTAGGGTTTTAAACTAAAAGGGGCCATAACTGCATGCTACCTGTATTGACTAAATAAGAGTTGTTTCCATGCAAGTAGGCTCATTAGTTAAACATAGATCCTAAGTATGCCATGGACTATAGGTTGCATGTGTCATAACGCGAGGATAAACCCGAGGACACTTGGTTGCCCTGCTTGCCAAGATAGTAACCTAAATCTTCAAAGCTACTCTTTTCACCTTTAATTTCAGCTTCTTACGCTTCTCGCCTCAACTTCATTCCCACCTCGTTGAAACACACCCAAAGAGTCCAAATAGAAAGCCTTACCTTCATGCAATCGATGCAAAACCATTTTGTGGATGAAAACCCATCCCTGTTCGAATTTAGACCACTATGCATCATAGTAAAGAGCTTGACTACGGCAAAGAGGTAGGAACTTAGGTGTATATAAATTTTGTTGATTTTAGCTCAGCCTACTGTGGCACGAATCAGAGTGCTAGGGTTTTAAACCGAAAGGGGCTGTGAATGCTTGCTGCCTATGTTGACTCAAATAGGAGTGGTTTTTAGGGTTAGGGTTTATAGTTAAACAAAGATCCGGTTATGGCTTGACTATAGGTTGTGTTTTATTATAATGCGAGGATTGATTCGTACACAAGAGTCGAGCCAAAATCAACAAAATTTATATACACCTGTTCCTACTACTCGCCGTGAAATTAAGCCACTGCAAGATAGTGGTCTAGGGTTTAACACTGGGATGGGTTTTCATCCTAAAAAATGGTTTGCATTGTGCATGAAGATAAGGCTTTTTATTTTGACTGGGTGGATTTGTGTTTCAAAACAGCTGGAATGGTTTGAACCGAGGAATCAGAAAAATCTCAAAGTTGAAGGTGAGAAAGTTAACTTTCAAGATTCAGTGACTAACTTGGTAAGCTAGTGGCAAACAAGTGTCCTTGTTTTATCCGCTATGACATGCAACCTATAGTCCATGTGCATAACCGGATCTTATATTTAACTAGCAAACCTCACCCTAACAACAACTCCTATTTGAGTCAACACAAAGAGTGATGCAGCCACATTTTTCAGCTTTGAAACCCAGCATTAAATATCATTTTGCAGGCTCAGAAGACCATCTAATGAACCACAAGACATCTATATAATAAGTATGCTAATCGCATCCTAAAGCATGGAGAGCATTACAAATCAATATTCAAAGCTATTCAACCCTAATTCGAGAAGACGACTATAAATACAAAGAGTTCGTGACTTCTGACAAAGAGGACAATATGCACACGCCCACCTCACCAGCTTCAGCTTCCCTTCCTTCAAAGAAAGGAGGCTTAGCTAAGCATCTCTTGAGCTGTCATCCTCAAGATGGGTGTTTAAGGCAATGAAAGTATGGAAAGAGAGAGAGAAGAGAGGAAAATAAAACCCTAACTAAAAATATGATACTTTATTTACAAAAATGAAAACTTAAAAATTCTTCGCTCCCAAATTGTTGCTTAGGGTTACAAACAAGAGGGGCTTATATAGGCCACCTCAAGGCATGTGAAAATACCAAAACCCTACAAAATCAAGGTTAGCGACAAGAGAGTAATACACCAAGCTCAAGCTCCATGGCACAATTACAAACAAACATGACGAGGCATTAAATTCAATAGGTCAAGAATCTCTCATTAGCTAGCGAAATCATTCATGTACAGCTTAAATGGAAAAATTTCGCTAGAGCTGTAATTCGCTTAGTTAGCCAAATTTCACAATAGTTTAAATTGTTGTGAGTAGCGAATCAGGTATTTTCGCTAAAATGGTGCCTAGCGAAACTGGAGTGGTCTAGCGAAATTTGGAGATTTCTCTAATGTTGCGAAATTTTCGCTAAGGTTGCGAAATTTATCCTAGCTTAAAATTTCGCAACTCTAGCTTAAAATTCCGCTTTGTTGATCTTCACCTCATTTTCTATCGCAGATCCAATTTTCTTCATTTTGCCTTCAGTTTCTCATTGATTCTTGGGCTGGTTGATGGCTGACACTTGAGTTCAAACTTCATGATTCATCATACATCCCGACATTGAACTTCTAAAGTGCGCAAAAACCTGCAAAACAACCAAAAAATACCCTCTAAATGGCATAAGTGGTACTAAGAAGACTTGAACACTTCAATTGGTATGAATGACATGATTAATGCGCAAAAAGCACTCAAAACCTATCTAATATAGGGTCTAAAATTGCACTTTTGGGTACTAATCACACTCTAACCGAAACGCTGCTAGTCCCTTAGCAATGCAAAACTAACAGAGAAGTATGTGGTGATTTTCAAAAAGGTTATGATTCAAAAGGTTTACGACATATAAATATCGCTTAAATCAACAATTGATATCAAATTTGAAAACCGATATAAAAGAATCAAACCATAAGAGAACAATTTCGGTGTCAAAATCGGGTTCCATGATTCTCAACTTGACTTCCACCTAAGTCTAATTGTTCTTTATGTAACCAGATTAAGCCAATAAATTGTAAAATTTGTTCCCTCCCAACCTTAGTTAATCGACACGGCCTTAAGTTGTCGAAACAAACCTAGATAGGGCTAGTTGGCACTCTTCTTTCTTTATTCATTTCAATGTAGGTGCAATGCTTAAAATTCGATTTCACCAAAGTCCGTAACGAGGGTCCACCGGCGACTCCCAACCAATCAAGGTTTCAGGCATCAAGCCAAAAAGGATCAAAGACCACTAACTCTAAAGGCCCCACCTTGACTAACCGACTTCGAAAATCGAGCACCTACACCGCTAAACCTCTACCTTATTCACCCATGTAACGAACACTAAGTCGATGACTCCCAACCAATTAAGGTTTAGGGCATCGGTTTCAAAGGCTTTCGCTATATACCCTGACCGTGCTCGGCTCCCCAAGTGCAAACTACGACTTTATTTTTCTTTTTCTTCTTTCGTTTTCTTTTTCTTTGGAAGACTTCATTATCTCAACTGTGGCAACACAAACCTATCCTAGGTTGCCAACATACCCAAGGCCGGGCTATGCAAAGTTTAAAGGAGGTATACACCACAACCTATTTGCCAACTGGAGCGCAGCAGGTGTGAATTAGCATGTAGGAAATTTTCAAGTTGAGCATGCAGAATTCCTAACCGACCAAAATCGAATCAAGTATGGGATTTGTCTTTAACATAAAGGTGACAAAAAGTGATTCAATTTCCCAACATAAAACAAGTCAACTGGGTCCACTCAAGCATTCAATAAATTCAACAAGTAATTCAATTGCTCAATCAAGAACACAGTCACTAGCTAATTCAATTGTTCAATTGAAGCAATTCAATCTGTTCAATTTGAAGAATTCAATTGTTCAATTTGAAGCAATTCAATTGTTCAATTGAAAAGAAATCACTTACACTGAAAAGGCACAAACATGATATGCAAAAGTCTATGCATATATACCGAATAGTTGATATAGCCAAAATGGCTAGCAATATATATCAAAGCTAAGATATAGAAAGATCACCGCCTACTATGGCTAATACAACCAATCAAAATTAGTAGGCGCTTGATAAAGCCGTAACTACACAAAAATCAAAAGAAACCTAACCACCCCACTCCGCCGGTGGTAGCGGGTCCGTCGCTACGCCGTCGCCAATATCCAAATAGGTCAGACGTTGGTGGGCCTCTCTGACAGGGAACATGAGGAAGACCTGTGGGTCATAATATGTGTCAAAGATGGTCGGCACCGGGCCAACTCCTCGATCCCGGGTCAGTCGAGTGGCCGCAGCGAGCAGATAGCATCCATCACTCCAAATTATCTCTCTCCAAATGGGGTACGGACAGATCCGAATGGTGTGGCCGAATAAGACGGGCCGATGCACAAAAGAGGGGCTGCAACCAAGCAGTATGTGGAGGAGATGGAGATGAACAATATGGAACGGAAGTCCTCTCAGACCTCGGGCTCAGGCAGTATATCATCCGCGTGGGCATCCCTACCTCCCGACCCTAGCACTCCTCCTCCGGTCCCGTGGCTCGATGTGTGGAAACAGATTGCATAGTCATAACCCGGTCTACTGACACTACATGTGGGCATCTAGCTCTCATCTCTAGCCTGGGCTCCTCCGGGAATCCCATATGCTCGAGAACATAAAGAAAGAAGTCTTGGCATTAGTAATGGATGCTCTCCCGCCGTGCCAGGTCCTTCCGATGGACTCTTTCTCCTCGAATCGCAACAGAGAAAGCTATCACTGAAATACAGAGGGGCTGAACCAAAAATCTCCCCGAGATCCAGAAGCGCCCAGATGGCTCCTCCGCACATACGTCAGCAGAGAGGAATACGTAGCCAGGTGGCTCAATAACAAAGATCCGAGGCTGAGCCGCCCCGTAAAATAATCGACCAAATTAGCCGCTCCGCCGTTGCTCAATCCATCTCCCCGTGAGGCGGCGCGGGCCCACTTTCAGAATCCCAAAGATTGCGCGCGGTAGCGCGCAAGCCCACGTCGCCAAATGCCTGGCATCGCCGGCACACCGGCCACACACACCGAACTCAAGCTCATGTGGACCGGCTCTCCTCCCCGGATGTCGCAAGCGGTAGAACCGCAGCGACTACTCCTGATAATAATACCGCCGAGGAGTCATGAAAGGTAGGAGGAATACTCCTCGATCAACCCTTCATAGACTCCCCGGGTATTCAGGGTCACCGCTGGACGTCAGAGTACGACTCGTGGAAATGTCCGTGATGAGTCGCACATTCCCCCGATGGGGTCTCTACTAACAATGGCCTTCTGACCTGAGGGTCAAGGATACCGAGGGTGATGATGTCGCCTGTGAGCCGATGCGACCGTGATGGTGGAGGCCGAGAAGATGATGATTCGCCCGCCCGATGCAAGGGCCCTGAGGGCCTGCCCTCCTAACTCTCCTCCGGGCACAGTGAAGGCCCGAGGTCCCATCCGCAGGTTCGACAGCCTAATCCCGTGAGGCCTCGTGCACGGCCCTCGGGACCGTGATGGTGCCGAACTGACTGAGTTGGGGCCTCTCTCAGCGGCTGCGACCACCAGGCCGACAGGGACTCCACCCCGGCGTACGAACCATACCGGGAGCATCAACAAAGTAATCGAAAAGGCTCGACTCACTGGAAATGTAGCTGAGGCTCTCTATAGATAAATGAGGCACTCTGAAGCAAGCAAACAAACCAGGGCTCACTGACTATAGCTGAAATCGGCTCTGGACTAGCCAAACAAGGCTCAATAGCTGATCAAACGACAGGGCACCAAAAAGCTGAACCGAGGGCACGATAGCGACGGCTTGCCGAAACCAGGGCTTGCGCCAAGATCGCTGAATCTCGGGCCAGTGGACTCGATCAACCAAAGGTACGCCATCGAATCGTCTCGTGAGAGTGCAAGAATACTCAGCTAGCCTTACTCATGACTGGAAAGACATGGCTCTATGATACTAACTGAGATGACAAGTGGCGCGGGACCGTCAGGCAAGGATGCCAAGCAGGCGTAGGCCGGTGGCTAGTGTCCGCGTGAGCAACTCCCAAGAAAGGGCAACAAGCACTACAGATCGAGCCTCTCAGGCTTTCCGGGAGGGGAGAATATGAAGTGGCATTTGAAACCCCCCGTTTCATATATATGAACGAAAATGGGCAGCCGAAGGGTCTCTGTACCAAATTTTCGCTATACTTAGCGAATTTGGCCCTGCTAGTCTTCCTGAAATCCAAAAAAAAATTTTAAATTAAATATTACTACTATAAAAATTATTATTATAAAATTTACTATATGAATTATAAATAAAATTTAACAAACAATACTATACTATATAAACAAAGTACTAAATATTAAAAATTACTAAATTAAAAGTTTCATAAAAATAATTGAAATTAACTAAATTGGCCAACTTAAAACAAAAGGTAAACATGGTGAACTCCGCACCCGGTCTATGGAAACACCGAATCAGCCTAAAAATCTCAACATTACTCATGGGGTCAAGAGAATGATCTCCTCAACCCATGTATTAGTCTGGCCGCTCCATGGTTTTGGGTGACCAATTGTTGATGTGGTCCTTGCTGATGGCTTTAGAATTGATCAATTGGCTTGCAGTTGGTGTTGTTGGCAAGACCAATATCTCTTCATCTTCTTGGCTGATTACTCCTTGCACTTCCTGGGTACTTTGTTTTCCTGCACACTGACCAATTGAAACAACTTCATCAGAAATTTGATTTTCAGTTTCTAGCAACTCATGTTTGATGTTCAAATGAAAGATGTTCAACTCCAAAGTCATGTTACCAAAGGTTAGTTGCATGACTCCATTCCGGCAATTGATGATTGCATTGGCCGTGGCCGTAAATGGTCTTCCTAAGATGACGGCAGACATGATCGTCTACTTACAATCAAGCCTGTCAAGCACCACAAAATCTACTCGATAGTAGAATTTGTCTATCTTCACAAGGACATCCTCAACTATCCCCTTAGGGATTTTCACTGATCTATCGGCCAATGAGAGTGTGATGTTGGTAGGTTGAAGTTCACCTAGACCTAATTGCTTGTATACTGAATACGGCATTAGGTTCACACTAGCTCCTAAATCAAGCAATGATTTCTCTATGCAATCCCCACCAATATTGACTGATATTGTGGGAGATCCTGGATCCTTGTATTTGACAGGTATTTGTTTGATTATGGTAATCGACTTGTTCAGTGAGAAATGCCTTCTTCTCAATGCCTAATCCTTTCTTAATTGTGCAAAGATCTTTCAAAAATTTTGCATAAGCAGGCACTTGTTTAATGATGTCCAAAAGAGGTATGTTGACCTTTACCTGTCTTAGGACTTCTAAGATACTCGCTTGCTGAGATGCCTTCTTCTTACCTCTAAGTGCTTGTGGAAATGGAGGTGGTATACTAGATTTTTATCAATGCTCCTTTAGGAGAATATGCCTGATCGCAATTCTTCTCCCCGCTCGATTCTTCAACAAAGTTTGCATAGGCCGATCAACCTCTTTTCCACTCCTCAGTAATTATAGCCTTAACTTCATCCATTCCCGAGGTGTTGATGACCCGACCATGGATTCCTCAGGATTTGGAACTGCTTGTGATGGAAACCTTTCCTTTTCAGCACCTCCAAGAACTTGTTGATCTTGGTGATCAACGTATGTTGTCAATTTTCCGGTCGAGATTGCTCAAGCCCATCTATTCTCTTATTCGTATTTTCAACAAGATCAACTTTGTGCCGCTTGCACATTGATTCCTTTTGTTCCTCAACAAATTGTCACCACCTTACTCAAATTCAATACGGCTTGTTCTAATCGGGAGTAAGGGATGGTTGTTGTGATTAGGAGGGGGTACCAAACTGTGGTTTGGCACCTGGTGGTACATAAGCAGGGGGGTTGGGTCTCCATGAAAGGTTAGGGTGATTCCTCCAATTGGAATTGTAGGTATTTCATATGGAGCATTGGATTGCTGTGGCTTGAATTGTCCTACAGTATTTGCACATTCTGACATCAAATCCTTCACTGCAGGGGCCATGGAACATGGTTCTACTGGATACACAGGGGGTTGGAAATTGGTGCAGGGATTGACTTGTGCAGTGTTTTCAGTCACTGCATGCACTTCATGGAGCCTTTTTCCTTCAAGCTCCTCCACTTTCCTAGCCAGGGTTGAGATTTTTGACTTCATCTCTATGTCCTCTCAAGAAGGTATAAATTCCTCCCCGCTGACTGGGTGGTATCATCCTACCCATTTAGGTTAGGCTCATCCCAACTTGTAGTTTCACCACGTAATTTAAAAACTTGGCTTCATCAAGATGTTTTGCTAGGAAAGTCTCCCACATATAGTTTCCAAGAGCTGCCTCATGGCAGGAGACATACCACCATAGAAGTGGTTCACTAACATCCATGTATCGAACCCATGGTGGGGGCATGCACTAATGGTCTCCATAAACCTTTCCCAACCCTGATAAAATCTCTCACCATCATGAGCTGCAAAAGTATAAATTTGTCTTTTCAAATTGTTGGTCTTATGAGCACTGAAGAACTTCTTCAGAATTCTCGCTCTGCAGCCTCAAATTTCAATTTCTTATGGATCTAGGCCTTAATGAGTTTAGCCAAATCTTGGCCTTGTCCTTTAGGGTCAGTGGAAATGCTTTTAGCTTCAGCAAATCCATGTCAATCATACCTTCCTTAAAGGTTGTGCATACTTCCTCAAAATCCCTAATATGAGTGTATGGATTTTCATTTTCCATACCATGATATATGGGGAGTAGGGGTGCCAAGTAGGGCCTCACTGCTACATCTTCAGCAGGATGGAGCACTAACTCTAGGAGGGTTGATATGATCCCTCATGGTTCTATAAGCATTTGGATTCATGGGGGTTCCCGTTGACTCGTTGTTCTTCGTACGGGATCCATGGTACGCGTGTACACTCCACTTCATCGACCAGTCGTCAGGTAATCGATTCTATGCGCTTTCCTGGAAGGTCTCGTCCAAAGATCAGATACACAACTGTTACACAAACTGAGACACAACAAAGAGCACAAACCAACTTGCAAAAAGGTTAGGGTTAGCTAAAATAAACCGATCAGATATATAAAAACAAAACAAGGCGCTATCGAAGTGATGAAAACTCGTAGCTACTACAATCGGTTACAAAAGAGTTGCAAGATTACTTTCACTTGTGATGTTGATCACAAGTACACTTCCAACTTATCATTCGAGTTTGGCACCATCCCCTATAACGGCGCCCATTTGATTCGCGTGTCACGCAGGCCGAGAGCTAAAATCAACAAAATTTATATACACTTGTGCCTTACCATCGCCGTAGTCAAGCTAATGGCAGCAGATAAATGTCTGTGTATCGAACATCGGGATGGGTTTTCATCCTAAAAATGGTTTGCATCAGTGCATGAAGGTAAGGCTTTTTATTTGGACTCTGTGGATTTGTGTTTCAAAAACAGTGGGAATGGTTTGAAAACTGAGAATTGTAAAAATTGAAAGTTAAAGGTGAGAAAGTTAACTTTGAAGATTCAGGTCACTAACTTGGTAAGCTAGGGCAAACAAGTGTCCTCGTGTTTTATCCTCGCGTTATGACATGCAACCTATAGTCCATGGCATAACCGGATCTATATTTAACTAGCAAACCTCACCCTAACAACAACTCCTATTTGAGTCAACACATGTAGCATGCAATGCATGGCCCTTTTTCGCTTTGAAACCCTAGCATTAAATATCATTTCGTAGGCTCAGAAGACTGTCTAATGAACCACAGTACATCTAGCAATAAGTATGCATCAGATCCTAAAGCATGGAGAGTATTGGCCAACCAATAACATTCAAAGCTATTCAACCCTAATTTGAGAAGATGAGGACCATAAATACAAAGACTGTGACTTCTCAAGACAAGAGGATAACATGCATATGCCCCAATTCTCACCAAGCTAGCTTCCTTCCTCTTCAAAGAAAGGAGGCTTTAGCTAAGCATCCTTGAGTTGTCATCCTCAAGAGGGCCATGCACCGGGAAAGTAAGGGAAAGAGGAGAGAGAAGAGAGGAAAATAAAACCCTAACTAAAATACGATACTTTATTTACAAAAATGAAAACTTACAAAAATTCTTCTCTCCCCCAAATTGTTGCTTAGGGTTACAAAACAAGAGGGGCTTATATAGGCCACCTCAAGGCATGAAAATACCAAAAACCCTACAAAATTGGCTAAGTTAAAGGACAAGAGAGTAATACACCAAGTTTAAGCTCATTGCATTATACAAAACATGACGAGAGCATTAAATTTCGCTTAGGTCAAGAATTTCGCTAGCTAAAATAAATCACCATGTATAGCTTAAAACGGAAAAAAATTTTTGGCTAGAGCCGTGTAATTCTCATTAGTTAGCGAAATTTCGCTAGCTTAGCTTAAAATTGTTGTGAGTAGCTTTAAATCAAGCATTTTCGCTAAAATGGTGCCTAGCGAAACTGGGGTGGTCTAGGCGTAATTGGGATTGCTTAAGGTCATAAATTTTTTCGCATTCTAGCGAAAATTTTCGCAACTCTATTTAAAAATTCCTCGCTTTGTTGATCTTCACTCCCGTCTTCTACTGCATCCACTTTCTTCATTTTGCCTTCGCCATCGATTCTCGGGTCGGTTGATGGCCATAATTTGAGTTCAAACTTCATGATTCATCATACATCCCGACATTGAACTTCTAAAGTGCGCAAAAACCTGCAAAACAACCAAAAATACCCTCTAAATGGCATAAGTGGTACTAAGAAGACTTGAACACTTCAATTGGTATGAATGACATGATTAATGCGCAAAAAGCACTCAAAACCTATCTAATATAGGGTTCAAAATTGCACTTTTTGGGCACTAATCATGATATAACCCGAGGACACCGCATAACCTCTATAGCATGTCAGGTTAGTGACCTAAACTCATGTTACCATTTCACTTTATTTCTAGCTATTACAGCTATTCAAGAACAAACAACCCCCAATGCTTTGAACAAAATCCAAAAAATCCAAACTAAAGCCCCACCATTCCTCTAACACCGAATGCCAGTCATCTGAGGTAGATGAGTCCCATTCTCAGAAGCGACCCAGATCGTGAGTAGCCATAGCATGCTTGACTATTTTACACAGGAGGAACATAGGAAACAGCTCTGTTGATTCGCCACCCTACCGTGGCACGAATCAACTACTCAACCCAGCCATGCCGCCTCAAGAGCCGGGCCTTCGCCGTGCAATTTAGCCTATAAGGCCCCGGGCCGCCAAGAGCCCAAAGAGCCTTAGTCTTTCCGGGGGAGCCTAACCATCGATTCGTGCCACAAGAGGTGATTCGAATCAACAAAATTTGTATCCTATATTCCTCCTAATCGTCGTAGTCAAGCTACCGCAAAGATAGTGGTCTAGGCTTCCAACACGGGATGGGTTTTTTTTGTACAAATGATTTAAGTGAAGTCAAAAATGGTGGATTAAATTTGGATTTTAAGGTGGTGATAAAAACAGGGGGATTAGTGGTTTGCAAACTGAAAATAAATAAAATAAAATGTAAAATAGAACTCCTTGAAGCATTGGGTCACTGAGTTTAAGGTCCTAGGC
>JAEQBH010009282.1:0-66019 GCA_016808115.1 Tetrastigma voinierianum
GAGAAATCCCCGAACTCCCTAGCGGTAGAGGTGTGGAGCCAAGCCACTACGACTGCACTGTCGAGAGTCCATGAATACGCCACTTGCAGGTGATGATATGGCCTAAATATACGACTGTGGAACTCAAATTGACACTTTGAAGCTTTGGCAAACAGTTGATTAGTTGCAAATATGTGAAAGACAATCTGCAAGTGTAGGAGGTGGTCTTTCCAAGATTTAGAGTATACCAAGATGTCGTCAAAAAATACCAGGATAAATTTCCTCAGGTAGGGTCGGAAGAGATCATTCATGAGGCTTTGGAAAGTGGTCGGGGCGTTGGTGAGCCCGAACGACATGACTACAAACTCGTAGTGTCCTTCGTGCGTGCGAAAAGCTGTTTTCGGTATATCCTCTCTTTGTACTTTCGAATTTGTGATATCCATTTCATAAGTCAAACTTTGAAAAGAACCGGGCTCCATGAAGCTCATCTAGCAGTTCGTCGATCACCGGAATGGGATATTTATCCTTGACGGTGATATTGTTTAGGGCTCTATAGTCAACACAAAATGCGCCAGATTATATGGGTTTTCTTTACCCGGGAGGACAGGGGGATGAAAATTTGTGTAGCTTTGATCAAGCGATTGGAGAAGTTCCTTCACCACTCCAGCTCCTATTTTACGTCTTTTGATGGTAAAGGGTGCCCGATGGGGCCGCACACTCCTTTAGTCAGGTGTTGGGTTCTTGTGAATCCAGGTGATCATGTAAGGCGTCATGGTGGGCCAGTCCTTGGAGCCTCAAAGACAGCAAGGAATACTGTTCAAAAAGACTTGATTTCCTAGGGTGCCTTGTCTATTTGAGTGAGGGATTTAGTGGGAGTGATTTGGAAGAAAAATCCCATTCATGCCATCCCGAAGCGTTCCCTTCTTGTCAAGATACCGATGTTGGTGACTTATTGATCGAGCTTTGTCAGGTGGAAGGTGTGGCCCGATTTCTCCTACCTGGAAGGTCATGGTGAGACGCTTGTAGTCCATCTCAATCGGTCTGAGAGTTTCCAACCATTGTACACCCAGGACCACTTGTGGTGCTGCCAGGCGAGACGCATAATAATCAGTGATGGAACTCAGCGAATGGTGAGGGTGAGCCCTTGACAAGCTGCCGCGCTCGATTTTTCTCGATTGGCGACCACCACTTAGGTTCTTGTTCCTTGTGATGTATAACCCAAGCGAAGTGAGCGATGGCACGATCAATAAGTTGTGGGTGCTGCCCCCATCAATCAATACCAGTAGGTTCTTGTTCTTCAGTCTTCCCCACACTCTAAGGGATTGTGGGTGATCGGCTCCAGCGATAGCGTGAAAGGAAATCTCAGGTAGTGCTTCAAAAACTTCTGCTCCCTGCCCATTGTCTTCTGAATTTTCCTCACCCACGTTAGGTGAGTCCTCGATCATAAACAATTGGGGTCGCTCACAGCGATGACCCAGAGTATTTCTAGTCACAATAGTAACATAGACCCTTTTCGCGACGTTCGCGTGCTTCTTGACTGGTGATTCGGCGGAATGGTGTGGTTGGAGGGTTGGAGATGTTACCTGGGCGTTGAGTAGGGGGTGGGCCTAAGATTCCCACGGCTGGAGTGGGAGATCACCTCTACGTCTGAAGCGGTGGCGAGAATGCGACACGGAGAGTGGTTCTCTTTGGAGTGCATTGCGTTCGCCGGCCCGATCGGCGCAACTCCGATTGCATGTCGGCCAAGAAGTGCGGGGTTGTTTAATCTTGACATCTGAGCCGAATGTCATCCCAGTAATCCGACAATAAAGCAGTGGAGTTAGAAAGGTTTCGGGTAATCCGTCACTTGAATTGGGAAAGGCGTTCAAAGGCCTCTTGATACGGCGCCCTGGCCCAGGTTAATGCGCCTTGGCGTGACGCCTCAGGCTGGATCCTCATAATCGGTAGGACCAAATGCATTGCAAGATAGCTTTGGTGAGGCTCCTCGAGGTTAGAGGAGGTACGAGAGCCGTCCGGGTACATCGGTGCCATTGAGCGATGCCTTCCCGAATGAAAGGAGGCTAATTGCACTCGTTGATCTACGGTGACATTTTGAAATTCGAAGTACTGCTCCGCCTTATAGATCCAGCCAGTGGGGTCATCGCCATTGAACCTAGGAAAATGCAACTTGGGTTGGGATGGGCGTGTTTGATCAGTATTGGGGTTGAAATGGACAGCAAGTGGGTAGTGTGATGACCCTTCTCCAGTCAAGGGGTTAACTTCGGGTTGGGTGGTGGTATTGGTGGTTTGTGAGTTGTTGGTTTGTTGGCTGGTACGTAGTGCTTGTAGTTCTGTTAAAACAGCCTGCAGGGCCGCATGAACCTGCTCCACACTAGCCTCATGTCGTGCTAATGCATCGCTGACTTCACTGCGAAACTCGGCATTGGACTTGCCTCGGGTGTCCATGCTTAGAACACAGGACTGTGAGCCACGATGCCAAAATGTTCTGAGAAGATTTGGGAGATAAAGAAGAAGATGAGGATTAGGAGTTATGAATGAATTCCTGGAGTCACGTATTCCATTAAGCGGAGGCTATATTAATAGCCCCTTACATAAGCAAAATTGACTACTTCTCAACTTATTCACAGTATGTATTTTCATAAGACTAGGAAGAAAAACATGCTAAAGAATAAGAGGCCCGAATGAAGCTGAATGAGACATTTCTCCTTGAACTTATTTGATCACGGTAATGGTCCGCGCAATATTTGTGTGGGTTATCTGCAGAATGGGACACATAACACCCGGCTTCATAGATCTCATGTCAATCCAGCTAAGCGAGAGAAACCTCCAGTATGCTCCTCCTCCTTCTCAAGGCCTTTAATGGGAGGATACTCGATTCACGAGATCGGATGTCAATGGCAATCTCTAATGGCGATACAAGGAAGAAGCGATCTTTGGTTCTTATACCCCGTCGATTAAGCTCTAGAAGATCTTTACCCACAGTGGATAGAATGAATTGGATTAAAGTCGAAAAAATTATGCGTTAAGTTGAAATTAGACAAATGGGCAACTCCTTGTTGTCTTGATTACATACTGAAAAAAAAATCACTGAATTGGAAAAAGTCATGGGGAGGAACTTTGTTTACACAGCCATTAATGTGGCCACAAAATAGAGATATGAACTTGTTTTCCATGTTTGGATTGGTGTGAATGAATTAGTGTAGATTGATTTGAAGAGTTAATCATCCTGTTTCCTTAATTTTGAAATTTAATTATATATGGCTTGAATAGACTTTTTTTCTTTTTTTTTCATAATATATTTATTTTCAGTCTTTGCTACCCGATGAACTAATGTTGAACAATATAGATATTGTCTTTTCTGAACCCAAGAATCTTCATGATTTGTACAATGTTTATACAAAGTTAGGCTCGGTTTGAAACTCAGAAAGTAGAGGTGGCAATTTTGGCTCGACCCATTGAGCTAGCCTGGCCCACCTAGAATTAGGGTCGGGCCATTAATTTATTGACCCAAAAATTCCAAGCCAAATTTGGCCTTGCTCTGCTTGTCCTCCAAAATTTTGCCTTTATAAAGCGATTTGGCCAACTAAGCTTGAATTTTGTGGTTGGTAGTGCTATGTTTTTGAGCTGAAAAACCGGGCCAATTTTGACCAAGCTCGATTCACGGTGGGCGATGTTGGCTCGACCCGACTCAACCATTACCTCGAATTGCCACCTATATGAGTAGCAAAGGAAAAAATATAAAAGGAAAATATAGAGAAAAGTGGAAGGAAATAAAATTTATAGAAAAATAAATATAGGTTTAAACTTAATAATTAATTATATATATTTATTCAAGCTTATTTGTTATTTATCTCCTATTATATAAAGACTAAGAAATTTAAAAATATATCAAATTTTGATTATATTTGATTTTCTTTTATATTTCCACATTGAAATTAAACATGAGAAAATTATTTTTCTTAGTTTTTATTTCCTTAGTATTTTGGGTTCCCAAACGGAGCACGAAGAATTTGTGCATACATAGTATTATAAACTTTTACATTTGAAATAGAATATCATAGTAACCCCCGTCGAAATATAACATTCTATTTGTATTCTACATATTCGACAAATTGTAGATCAAATATATAAAAGGGATAATAGTTTAAAGGGGGCAGAATTCAAAAAACTTATTTGCAAAACTAACATTTTTTAAATATAAAGGATGTACCAAAAAGATAGCATTTAGGAAAAAAATGCCCATAAGGATATAATTATAATTAGGGTGTAATCAAGTAAGAGCTAGTCAATACGATTGTCAGCTCGAACTCAATTTGATTAAAACTCAAGCTCCAGAGCTAAACTCAAACTTGATCAAAACTTTTTTCAAATGTTTGGAACTCAACTCCAAGAAATAGTCTAGTTACTCAAACTGACTCAACAAAACTCGAATCAATTAAAATTAATATAAATAATTATATAGAAGCTAGACTCGATTTGAAATCGACTGAGATTCGACCTCAATTAATAAAACAACAAAACTCAATTAAACTAACATGCATCTCAAATTGGGTATTATGATAACGAACTTCGACTCGATAAACTATGAACTCATCTCAAACTCTAAATTGAAATTTGAGTATTCTATACAGTCAAGCTTAAGTAGCTTTTGCCACTTACACCCTAGTTATAATTTGATGGATGAGAGAGAATACTTAGCTATCATGTAGGTTATTTTGCACTTTTAAGGGCATTTTAATTCGAAAAGTGACATTTTCAAGATGACTCTTATAAGAGATTAGTTTTGCAAATAATTTTTTAATTTGTCCATTTAAACCAATTTCCTGTAGACAAAAACCAGGGTTTCACAAATAAAAGCTCATATTAGGAACACAGAGAAAATGTGTATGAGATAATTATGATACCATGTTTCAAAAAAAAAAAAAAGCCTTTATGAGATGTGGAACATAAGTAACATCAAGTAGAATGTTATGTTTTACATTAAGATGGACTATAATTTTATTTATTAAAAAGTTTAAAATGCTATATATATATATATATATATATATATGAACTTATCTTGAGTATTTACAACCATCATGATTTATTAAGGTCAAAGTAGATGATATCAACACAATTGAGAGTAAAGCTATTACAACTAATTTCTCTAAAGTTTCACGAATAAAATTGTATTGAATTCAATGACACAATAATAAAATATAAAAAAGAAAAACATCATATTTTAAGAAAACCCTTAGTATAGACAAAGAAAAACTTCACTATGAAAATAAGAATAATTACAAATTACAACGGAATTAGAGGAAATAACCTTAGTATATATGTTGATATGACAAAATACCTAACAATAATAATGTAGCGAGAAAAGAAGAAAGGGAAGTTTTGGCACTCATTTGGAGGAGCTACCGCTCACGGTGTTGGAAGGCGGTCGCCCATGATGGAGTTCTCGAGGTATGCTTCATACTGATCAGTCATGGCATGGCCATTAATCATCATCCAAACACACCTTTAACGTGATTTTCCCGTGCAATTTGGTCAGGCAATATGGTCATACAGTGGCCATTATCACCCAACAGAGGAGAACTTCATGGAGTTCATCAGCTTCCTAGAGGAGCACCACGTAGACTTGACCAATGTAAAGATAAATTCCATTTATGCCCCCCGCATCATATTTTCTGCTTTTTGTTGTCAAACTTGTTTTGTGCTTTCAATTACCAAACTTGTTTTGAGTTTGAGATCATCTCTTTATCTCTTATTTCGGCATTTAAGAACAAATCATTGCCCGTATATGCCTGCTAAATCATTGCAAGGATTTGTTTCGTTTTTACTGCGAGAGATGTCGCGATGAAGCGATGGCGATCAACGCTCAAAATGGTTCCCTCAAGAAGCATCACTAGCTCTTAAAAATACGGATGGAGCTATCAAGCAGGAGGCAAAACCAACATTAATTCGCGGGGACAATGGAAGCACCAATACCTACCATAGAAGAAGGAGTGAACATAGGAAACGGTTGTCGTGCACACGGACTCACGGGGCCGGTCAGAAGTGGGGTCTTGAGGTACTCTGTGACTCAAAGTCATGGCTCTTGAGCAAAGTGAATCTCTCCCCGTGATCAAGCCGGGGGTAGCACAGCGGCGGCGGCGATAATATCATTCCAGATTCCTTCGCGAGGCCTGGCCCAATGCACCTCTCCCCCGAGCTTCACTAAATGGGCCTCCTAGCCCAGAATCCTAAAAACAGAGCCAATTCACCAAGTGAAGGTTCTTTTTATTTTTCAGGCCTTACATATTAAAAAAGAAAAAAGAAAAAAGGTGAAGGGTTGATATTTCATTTAATTTTTTTTATTAGGCCTTATGAACCAAAAGAAAAGGGTGAAGAGTGATGCCATTTCTTTTTATTTTTATTTGTCAGACCATAAAGTGTTTTGAGCGGATCCATATATACACAAAAAGTGCTTTTAAGACATATCATATTTAGACTAATCCCCATACTAGCCTATAAGGACCATATATAAGAGCGATACGGTTTTAACATAGAAGACAATTGTTTTCTCAGAGTTCGAACTCGAGACCATTGGTTAAGTTAAAAGAGAACATAAGACCTAACCATCTCACCTAAGTGATTTTTTTTTTTTTTTTTGTAGATTAGTCTTGAAGGTCATTTAAGTGAATACATCACACCATAAGTCCAAATTCAAATTTAAACGTTCTTGTTTGAGTCCTCTTGACCCATTTATGGAAGGTGCTTAGAATTTAAGAGTTGTGTTTGGTAGGGTAAAAAGTTATGGTGTGATGTCTTCACTTAAATAATAATTTATTTAAAATCAATAATTGGTTTTTCTTAGCCCTTTTATGAAAAGATAAATAATTTAATAATACAAAAATATCAAACCGAGGAGTTCGGGAATGATTATTTTCTAATTTTAAATCCTATGAACTTTTTTTTTTTTTTTAAAGAACATTATTTGAAAACAAAGCGAATACAATTTTGGTATTCTCTAAAAAAATGTTATTGCTCTTTGAATTTGTGTTTTAATGTTCCTCACAATAAAAAAAAAAAAAAAAAAATTTAAGAACCAAACGTGTTTTACATATCTATTTTGTTCTCCTTGTTTTTGAAAACCTGAAAGAATACTATTTATTTTGGTGTTCTCTGAAGAATTGATATTTTTATCTCGATTTAGTGTTTTATGTGTTTTTATGTTTTGCAAAATAAAAAAACTAAAAAGACAGCGATGTTTCTTGTTCTCATTGATTTTAAGAACATGAAGCAGTTTTTAAAAGGGAGTAACAAGAGTTACTAAATTTCTATCTCAAAGTCCTCTTACTATTAAGGATTCTGAATCATTTATTTTAAAATTTTTTGGTAAGTTAGATGAGACGAGGACAAAAAGAGGTTGTATCAATATTTGTTTCTACTTTTTGGTAATAATGAAAATTTAGAGCAGTGGCTCTTTATTACATAACCTCCTTTTTAATTTCAAAATTCAAATGGCTCTTTATTTCATAACCTCCCTTTCTCTCCATTGTTTTGCCCGCAATTCATATTCAGCACCCGATAATCCCACCACCTTTCTCTCCATTGTTTTGCCGTTTGAAAGCTTACCCCATTAATCACCTCCTTAATCACCTCCCTTTCTCTCCATTGTTTTGCCTTCGAAAGCACCGTTTAATCTCACCACAAGCGTTATACGCAATCGTAAGCGTTATCTCTTTAGAATTATGGGCGACTCATATTTGTCCACCCATTTATTGACCATTGGATAACCATCCATGATGGATCTCCCACGGTGGCTATATGACCACTTAGGAGTTTGTATTCTAGAATGGAGGTTTTTTCTTTTTGTATTTGAAAAATTTCTTGCTTGTTGTTTCTTTCATTTCAGCTCATGAGTGCAGGGGTGTTGTTCCCTCATGGGGTACGTTCGGGGAATTGGCTAAAATCATTGGTTAGGCGGCTCGAGATCAAAGACCGCGTGAGTTAGATTTACGGTTTTCGATACATTTAGTTGTTTTGTCTTTGTTTTGTTTTGTTTTTTGACTTGGTTTCTTCTATGTGTTTTAGAAAGTGGGTGGTGGCAGAAGAAAATGGAGGTTGTGGAGGGGTTCTGGGGGGTTCGAGTTGAGGAGGAAGACGTGGCGACATACGGGGAGTCCTGTGCACGGTGGCGACTAGTCTTTGGGTTCTTCCGCCTTGTGGCTGTAGTTGCTCGAGCTCATCCCAGGGATTTCGGGGGTGGTTCGCAAGAATGAGGCTGAGTCGCATTAGAGCCGACTTCAGGGACTTACGGTAAATGGGTTTCTTTTTTTCTACGCTCCAATTACTCATATTTTTACATAATTTAGTTAATTAGTTAATTTGGAGTTAATGGGAAAATTGAAGGCAAAGAAGAGCGAGGGCCTTGAGCTGCGAGGTGAGGGCTTGGGCCATAGTCAGTAAACGGAGTCCCAGCCGAAGCGGTGACTCTGGTGCATCGGGGCTTGCTAAGCCAGAGTTCAAGCTCGAGTCATGGCTCAGTTTGTGAACATCTCCTCGGACGAATATGCCCGGACCATCTTCAAAACCTGCTGATCCACGTAGCGACGGAGGTAATCTGTGTGGCTAATTCGTTTTTAATTTCAAGTTTTTTGTTTTTGTTTTTTGTTTTGTGCAGGTATTGGGAATTTCAAGGAAGGATGAGTGTGATGGGAGGGAACGTGGAGCAAGTAAGAACCAAATTGCAAATGAGAACGAAGGAGCTATCAAGGGAAGAGCAATTTCCTATTCATATCTCGAAAGGTATAATGAATTGACGATTTCCTATTAAGAATCGATTTCTAGAATCATCATATATATTTTACGCCTTTTTTTGTTGTCAAACTTGTTTTTATTGTTTTGGTTTGAAACAATTACCAAACTTGTTTTTGTTTTGAGTTTAGAGATCTCTTCTTTCTGATTAACTTACGGGAAGCCTCCTTAACCCCGGGCGTTAGGGTTACGAGACATCCGCCGCCACCATACTTTATGAGGATTTTGGTCCACCCGACCTCCTGAAATTTTGAAGAATCGAGGATTCATTTTTTTACCCAGCTTGACAATTTTAATTAATATTGACTTGACTCGAAGGAAGATTAAGTAAGACCTGTAGCGAGTAGCACTAGCCAATTGGAATAAAGATACGCATATATCACACGAGAATACTTGTCTTTGATAAGTGAAAGTTTCAATGCATTAACAAGACATGAGAAGCAGTGTAGGGACAACGTCATCGGTAAACAAATTACAAAACAATATCAAGCCTTTACGCATTGACCATGTTTTATCTCAATTTCAAATCTCGAGACTTTCGTTTGCTCCGCCTCTTAGAGCCGCTCTTCAATGTTCTTGTTATACGTACCAGCGTCATGCCATGCAAGGCGGAGTTGTTCAATGGAAAAGGTCTCATATATATTTAAAGCAACCAAGAGAAACCCTTTATATTTTATCCTACCCGGACGGCTCCATTTTACTTATCCCTCTACTTTGTTTTACATCTAAATAAACATATCCAGATTGTTTTTAAAAAGACCATTACCTTGGCTGATTAATTACATTTACACCAAAACTTATAGTTGTTATATTCATGTTAATTTTTGATAATATATAAACACATATTTTAATCATGTAATTTTATTATTTTCTCTTTTTTTTTTTTTTTGTGGACGTTGTAGGTGGGTTAGGTTTTAAGAGAATAAAGGAGATTTGATTTGCAAACGAAGTATTCTTCTATTCTTCATATTAGGTAGCGATAATCTAAAACTTCTGGCGATATATGTTCCTATTATTTTAATTGGTTTGATAAGCAATAGGTGAACTTTGGTATGTGGAGCAAATTTCTGCATAGCTGTTTGATTTTAAAGCTTGTTGCATATTAGGGGTGGGGAGCCAATCAACCTTGTTTAGAAAAGGGGCGATTTCTCTTAAGTGGTTGCATTTATTTGTCTTTATCAAGCTTCTATAATCCTTATTCCTTATTCTTTTTTTTTTGGATCGGTAAAAGCAATATATTGACCAGAAAAATAAAGGCAGGAACAAAACAACCCTGAAATTATACAGGCAGGGGAAATTCCGCAGGCGGCGAAAAGCAAAAAAGGAAAGGGGAAAACCTCACCACCTTTTTACATAGAGGCCATCCATTCCGAAAAATCTAAGATGGAATGCACCTCTTCACCTAAGAACAAATCATTGCCCATATTTGAGAACAAGCAAATCATGCTTTCTAGAAGCATCACATTTTCTTCTTTTTTTTTGTTATCAAACTTATTTTCATTGTTATGGTTATGGAAAATATTACCAAAACTTGTTTTGTTTTGAGTTTGAGATCTCTTCTTTGTGCTTCGGCATTTAGAACAAATCATTGCCATATTTGAGAACAAGGCCAAATACTTATTTTCTAGAAGCATCACATTTCTGCCCTTTTTGTTGTAAACTTGTTTCTTTGTTATGGTTTAGGAAACAATCATATATGGAGATGTTGGAATCAATGTGGCGGGAAATGGAAGAGATGAAAAGAGATGGGAGCTACATCGAGAAGAAAGAGAGGAGTTTACGGAGGGTGACTTGAGGAAGAGGAACAACAGTGGGAACAAATACTCGAAGCGGAGGGATGAGGAATGGAAAGAAGAAATGGAAAGGAGAGAAAGAAAGGAAGCTTAATGAAAAGTGAACACATGATAAAGTCCCTTCTATGATAGCATTTGAAAAGAATGAAGAGTGCTTTCATTCTTAGAGAAAGAGAGGAAAAGGATGGAAGATAATATGTTGAAGAAAGGCGGGAGGGGTTTAAAAATATATTTTATAAAGAACAATTCAAGGAATTTGGAAGATCAACATGAAGAGAGACAAGGAGATAGAAAGGAATGATAATTGCAATTAGTATGGATTGATAGTCTTGACCATGTGAATTCAATGTAGTGAACATGCACTCTATGCTCACTTGAAATTGAAAGTTGTATATGAATACCCTTAGTGCCCCAGGCAAGATCAGTTTGATCACTTTGGCGATGATTATTGCCTCCATGATAGTTGATTGTAATCCTCCTCCTCCTCTTAATAAAGCTGAAAACCACTTGTTGAATAGTTACGTATTAATTTCTATACGAGTCTTTTGTCAACGGTTTCATAGATTGTGGTTTTAGTTTGGTTGTATCAAATAATTGAAAAGAGTTTGAGGTTGTATAATGGTTGTAGTAGGAGCGTAGAAGCGTTTGGTTGCATTGAATTGATTGAATCAAGTTGTGTGTATGTCCTTTAGTCTACGAAACCACGGCTATGGAGAGATTGTAGAGGAGAATCATATGAACAAACTGTAACTACATGAATCTCATAAAGATAAATCAAGCTAAGTGAAACCCTCCAGAAGTATGCTCCCTCCTCCTTCTCTCTGAGCCTTTAATGGAGGATACTGGATTACAGTTACGAGATGAAATCAATGACAATCTACAATGGTGTCAAAGAAGCGAGTCTTGCAGTTCTTATACCCCATCGGTTAAACTGCAGATCTTTACCCACCATAGCAATTGGATAGAATGAATTGGATTAAGTCCAAACGAGAAGTATATTTTTATTCATAATAAATATGTATCATACATGTACATATTTATAGAGAATATTGAGATCCTACGATCAAGCTATTCCTATAATTAAGTTATTTTGCCCCTAACGAATCTCTACAAACTAGGAAATAATATAATAGTAGTAGGAAAGAATTACAATTAAGAATCTTTGACTATTAATCGATATATAACCTCCCCCTCGAGTTGGTGCATAGATGTCGGTTTAATGCCTAACTTGCCCCGAACTGAGAACACTCGACTTGGAAACAACTTTGGTGGGGATATCAACCCGATTGATCTTCGGATCTAATCTTAGGCAACTCGACAATTTTCTCGTCAATTTCTCCTTAATGAAGAATACGTCTGCCTCCCGGATACTTTATCACGATCATGTACTCACCAAGTTATGAGCAATATCACATCTTTGCTTTATTATCACAATAAGTGAGATAGAATTTGCCTATGAAGATAGCCCCGAATCCAATGATAGAAGTCTTAGCCACAATGCCTCACATATTCCAAGTGTCATACCCTTAAATTCGACATCTGGCAGCGAACGTGCAACAACATTACGCTTCTTGCTTCTCCATATAACGAGATTACCACCTACAAAGGTAAATATCCGTGATCGTTTGTCATCTATTGCGACCCGATCGACATCCATATATGCATCCACGCGACAATCTACATTTTTAGTGAAGAAATGCCCTTTCTAGGGCCGGACTTGAGATGTCTGTAAAATACGCATAGCGCATTCATATGTTGTTCTCGAGAGGATTATGCATAAAGCGGCTATGATACTCAATGCATAGGCAAGATCTCTGTAGAAGTGTGGGCTAAGTATCAATCTTTCCAGCGACCCTTGTATATCTCCTTTATCCTTGAGCACTGATTAGTCTTACCCGCATGCTTCAATCCTTCTTCTCTTGGTGTATCGGCTGGTTGACATGCTAACATGCTAGTTTCTGCAGCAAATCTAAAGCATATTTTCTTTGAGACAAGAAAATCGCTATCGGATGAGACACTTGATCCCGAAAAATATTTCAAGTGATGAGGTCTTTCATTTTGAATTAACGACAAGTAACTTTGTAGAGCCTTCCTTCCATCAAGGTCATATCCTGAAACCACCATGTCATCAACATACACAATAAGGGCAGTGATCAACATAAATTTGAACAAATTACCCGGGTTGTGATCTTCAGAATAACTGCCAATAAACTTCGAGTGGATTAAAAATCGAATAGACGTTGTCAATGTTTATCTGTTGCCGTGATAGGTATACTAAAAAGACACATCGCAATGCTTGAGGTGTCAACTTGTTCTTGGCGTTTATGAAGATGTACAAATGCTACGACCCAGACATGAGGTGACAAGTTTGGACCCATTTGGAGCAACAATTGCTTCAATGAGAGCACAGGATGGTCAATGAAATCAATAGTGTTGGAAGGTACTCGGTTGATCCGATATCTTTGCAAAAAGGCCAAGTCGCGTGTCCCCAATTGGATAAAGGCATATGTGCTTCTATCAATGAAGCACAGACCCGACCTCAAACAGTGTGATTTTCCGGCTCCTCCGCTGCCCACGTTACGGTTGGGGTGTATCGGAACGTAGTTTGATGAATGATTTCATGGGCTTCCAAATCTTGCCCCGATTCAAACTCAAATATTCACCTCAGTATCCCAACTGCGCATGGAACTTGAACGTGCATTATGCAGCCTACAAACCATTTATGAAAATTTGAAATAACAAGTTTACTTCACTTTTGGACTTAAATCAAACATACCCGATCATCCTGGTACAATCATCAATAAAAGTAACAAATAATCACGATCCATCCAAAGTAGCAAATTTAGATGGGCCCCGAACATCGAGAATGTATGATCATAAAAGGAGCTGGACTTTGTTCAAAGTTAATGGAGGCTTCGAAACATGATGGCTTTTGCAAGTTCACAAACATCACAGTTGAAACTAGAGACATCAAAGTTTGCAAATAAACTAGGAAATATTTTCTTCATATAACCAAAAAAGCATGCCCCAGACATCGATGCCATAACCATATCTCAGATTTCCTTCTTTTATTTTTTTTAGAACCCCCAATCTTTAAAGCAGCGCAACTCATCTTAACTTTAGACACAAGTCAGTAATATAAACCCTCGCCTAACACCACAACCAATCGTTTGCCTTGTCAGGATGTCATAAATACCTGATATTCGAGCTAAAAAATGACAACCTGAGAATAAAGGCGTGGTTATTTTAGTGACAAAGATTATAGTTGAGAGCAATGCGGGAATCCTAGGTCGAGGTGTTAGTGAGGGGCGGGGATCCTTCCCCTGATAATCGGAATTGAGGTACCATTGGCCGAGTGAAACGGAATATTTGTGAGGAAGATTTAGAGGTGAAACTTGTCTAGAATCAAATGTCATATGATCCATGTATAGAATCAATTATCCATGCATTAGAAAGCAGGGTGTATAAATATTTGAAACCTTACCAACATTACCTGCTGCTGTTGCCAATGCCGAGGACTTTTCACCGCTATCATCCTCTGTCTTTGTTTCAACAATTGCGACGGTGGAGGCAGCTTCTCTTGGAATTATTCTTCCAAGAATCACGGCCTATGATCACTACCGTTCAGGATATCCCACGAGTTCATAGCATCTGCTTTTGTTTCACCCAGTTTGATCACGGTGAGGTGCATTTGTATGATGATTTGTCTCCACCATTAGTAGTCTTAGGATGGACCCGGGCCTTTTTGGTCTTGTTATTGTTGAGAGACCAGTTTTGTTAGGCTAGGTTCTAGTCACCATGGCTAAAGCTTGAATTTTCCGAGTTGTCAGTACATCTTGACGTCGAACATCTTCATGATGAACTAGGGCATAACACTCTTCTAATTCAGGATAGGATCCTTCCTCAAGATTTTTACTTGTGGCAGCTTGCTCAAAATCGCCTCTAATCGAAAAGATATGCACCCTTGCCCCATGCGTTTGAAGCAATTTTGATAGGATGCAATATTTGTCTCATCCACCATGACCACCTTATCACGATTATCCAACTCATGAAGATTTCGGTCGGAGTTCTCCATAATATATAGAGTGGTTTTCCATTTGTTTCTTGAGCCTCGGGTTCAGGAGTAAAAACACATCAGGCTCATCTTATCCATCATAAAAGGCTTTGAACGGAGGCTTCCAAATCTCTCTGTGTTGGTGGGTAGCGATATATTGCTTCATAATCTGCGGGGACATAGGCATGGCTGCTTGATTTTTAACATACGATTATCACGAGATACCACTTTTCATAGCCTTCATCTTTCTCCTTAGGTGGCGCGTGTGCCACGAATGAAAGAGTTTCTCCTTCTCAGCAATTTTGAATCAGCTGCAAATTTGAGACCACAGATCATAGTTGGTCTCATTCAATACAATTTTGAATTGAATGATGAACCTTCATGTTGAATAATGATGGGGGTAGATTTCATGACAAACGTTTCAGAATCTGACTTGCTCATGGTTTAAGGATTCAAAGAAGAATGATTTGGGGTTTCGTGGCTTTGATACCAACTTGTAAGATAGAGAAGAATATTTTTTATTCATAATAAATCTGTATCTTTACATGTACATATTTATAGAGATATTAGAGATCCTACAATCAAGCTATTCCTATAATTAAGTTATTTTCCTAACAGAGAAATATCTCTAAACTAGGAAAGAATATAATAGTAATAGGAAAGAATTACAATATATAGTCTTTGACTATTAATCCCGATATCGCAACAACGAAGCGATCTTTGGTTCTTATACCCCATCGATTATGCTCTCAAGAGATGGAGTTACCCGCCTTATGACGATTGGATAGAATGAATTGGATTAAGTCCAAAAATTATATGTTTTGATTGGAATTAAACAAATGGGTAACTCCTTGTTGTCTTGATTATATACCTAAAAAAAATAATCCCACTTAGTGGAAAAAGTCATAGGGGAGGCTAAGTTGTGTTTTAGGGTATATAGTTTTTTGTTTGGATTATGGATTTTTATATACTTTGTTTACACGACCATTAATGTGGCCACAAAATAGAATATGAACTTGTTTTCCATGTTTGGATTAGTGAATGAATCGTGTAGATTGATTTGAAGAGTTAATCATCTTGTTTCCTTAATTTCTACAAATCTTAATTATTATATAGGGCAGACGGGCTTTTTCATTTTTTCCATGATATATTTATTTTTCGAGTCTTTGCTTCCATAATATATTTTATTTTTAGTCTTTGCTACCAATGAACTAATTACGAACAATATAGATATTGTCTTTTAAGAACGAGAATCTTCATGATTTTACAATGCTTATACAAAAGTTAGGCTCGGTTTATAACTCATAAAGTAGGGCAAATTTTGGCTCGACCATTAGGCTTCTTTGGCCCACCGGAATTAGGGCCGGAGCCATTAATTTGTTGACTGAAAAAACTAGGCCGTTAGGCCTTGCTTCGATCTGTCGCCAAAAATTACCTTTATAAGGCAATTTGGGCCGATCCGCTTGGATTTTGTGGTGGCCCATTTTGCTATATTTTAGGCTGAAAAACAAGGCGATTTTAGCCAGGCTGGGTCGTTTGTGATGTTGGCTCAGCCCGGTCGGCCGTACGAATTGCCACTTATATCGGAAAGTAGTAAAAAAATAAAATATAGAGAAAAAGTGGAAGGAAATAAAATTTATAGGAAAATAAAAAAATAGATTAAACTTAATAAATTAATTATATATATTTATTCAAGCTTATTTTATTGTTTATCTCTATTATATAAAGAATAATAAGAAATTTAAATAATATCAAGTATGATTATATTTGATTTTCTTTTATATTTTTCACACATTAGTGAATAGAAAAATTATTTTTTTTTTTTTTTTTTAGTTTTTCTTTCCTTAGTATTTTTCGGGTTCCAAGCGAACTTGAAGAATTTATTCCTTGTAGTATTATAACTTTTTTACATTTTAAATAGAATATCCATAGTAACCCCATCCCAAATATAACATTCTATTTGTATTCTACATGATGAAAAATTGTAAGATCAAATATATAAAGGGATAATAGTTTAAAGGGGACAAATTCAAAACTTATTTGCAAAACTAACATTTTTAAATCTAAAGGATGTACAAAGTAAAGCTTACAGGAAAAATTCCCGGTAGGATATAGTTATAATTCGAATTGTAATCGAGTCGAAGACTAATCGTACGAGTGTCGACTCTGAACTCAATTGATAAAAAACTCAAAGCTCATACTAGACTCAGCTTCTAGATCAAACTTTCAGTCATTGGAACTCAACTCGAAATGGGTGAGTTGCACGAGCTTCTGACTCAGCAAAACTGAATCAATTAAAAATTAATAAATAATTATCTCTTCGTGAAATTGACTCGATTCGACTCAATAATAAAACAACAAAGCTCAATTAAATAACAAGCATCCTGGTACAGGTTGTTGTGATGTAGGAACTCGACACCGACAACTACTCAAACCACAACTCGAACTACGTCAGTTGAGTATTCTGTGATCAGGTCGAGTAGCATTACTTATTTACACCCACAGTTATATTAGTTTGATGGATGAGAGAGAATGCCTTTGCGTTATCATGTAAGGGATTTATCTTTGCACTTTCAAGGGCATTTATTGGCAGTGACATTTTCTAGATGACTCTTGCAGAGATTAGTTTACATATAACTTTTGGATTTGTCTATTTAAGCTGACTTCTCCATGAGCCAGGCAGAAGTTTCCTAGTAAAAGCTCATGTGAAACACAAGAAAATGTGTGTATGAATGAATTCCGATATCATGCTTCAAAAAAAAAAAAAAAGCCTTTATGAGATGAGTTTGTATGTAACATCAGTAAGATGTTTATCATTTTTTACATTAAGGTATGATTGTAATTTTATTTATTAAAAGTTTATAATGCTATATATATATATATATATATATAATAGACTTATCTTGAGTATTTACAGCAAATCTTGATTTATTGAGTCAAAAAGCATATGAAATCTACACAATTGTTGAATTCAATGACACAATAATAAAATATGAAAAAAGAAAAAACACCATATTTACATGTGAAAACCGCTACGGGGAAAAAACTAAAGACAAGGAAGAAAACTTCACTATGAATATAAGACTAATAAAAAATTACAACGGAATAGAGAAATAACCCTAATATATATTGATATGATAAAAATACTTTCGAACAATATGTATGTAAGCGAGAGAAAGAAGAAAGGCAAGTTTCGGCACTTTCATTGGAGAAGAGCTGCCTTCTTATTTGGAAGGCCCGGTGGCCCATGATGGAGTGCAGGTATCGCCGTACGATGATCGTGGACTCATGGCCATTAATCATCATCCAAACACACCTTTAACGTGATTTTCCGTGCAATTTGGTCGACGATATGGCGCTCTGATGGCCATTATCGCAACCAGAGGAGAACTTCATAAGGTTCATCGGCTTCCTAGAGTAGAAGAGGAGCACTATGTAGACTTGACCAATGTAAAGGTAAATTCCATATATACCCGACATCATATTTTCGCTTTTTTTTCTTTTTTTTGTCAAACTTGTTTTATTGTTTTGGTTTGAAACAATTACCAAACTTGTTTTTGAGTTTGAGATCTCTTCTTTCTGCACCGATTACTCAGAACTAATCATTGCGCTTATTTGAGAACAAAGAAATCATATTATCTAGAAGCATCATATATTTTCTGCTTTTTGTTATCAAGCTTATTTTGGTAACAATTACCGACTTGTTTTGGTTGAAGATCATCTCATACTTCTCTCCTTGCTCGGCATTCAGAACAAATCATTCCCCATATATATACTCATCATTAGGGTTGTTTCGTTTTACGCGAGAGATGTACGTGAAGCGATGGCGATCGCTCAAATAAACTCCCTCAAGAAGCATGACTTGTGAAGCAGGGAGCGTATTATTATTATTATTATTGTGTTTTCCTTTTGAAAATATGACCGAATCAGTAATTCTTAGCCGGGACGGTACAAACCAAAACCCTAGATTTTTCTCTAGACCTCCGGATAGTGTGAAACGGATCACGCCATTAGAATCATCTCGCGAGGAAATCTAGTAGAACGAACAAACTTAGTGGTTCGAGGCAGGTCGAGATTTTACGTGTTAGTAGGACGAGCCAATCGGGGGATCGGCACAAGGTATGCCACATGGCACCGGGATTTGGAAACTTGGCACCTAGGTGACCAAGTGTCATACTCTAGAATGCGCATGCAAATTAGTAGGAAGTAGTTGGTGCATGGCTTGCATAGGTGACACTTGCCATAGCTTATACCGTGTCAAGCACCACGAGAATTGGTCTTGTGTAGTGGAAATCAGAATGAAGGGGTTCTTATTTGGTTCGTCGATCTGAGAGGAGAGAGAGGAAAATCATAAAGAAGAGAGGGGAAAAGCAAAGGAAGCCAGAAAAGGAAGAAAGAAGGAGAAGGAGGAGGAGCTGCAAATCCTCCATTGTTGCCTGGTTGGAGGACCCAAATTTGATCCCACACTAAAGGTGAAGGATCTCTTTCCTCTTTAGTTATTTCCTTGTTTGGGGCCATAAATGGCATTTAGTTGAAGTTTGCTATGTGATTGTTTGAATGAATAACATGCTGAATTTTCTGGGTTTAAGACTAGATTTGTGATGTTGTACTTGCTGAATTTTCTGGGTTTGAAGACTGAATTTGTGATGTTGTACATGCTGTTTTTTGTTTTTAGGACTGAAAACTCAGTTTGAATTGTATTATTAGTATGCATATTAACATACAGAATCATCAGTTTTAGACTGAAGAAATACAATTTGGTGTATTATTGTATGAATGAAAAACATGCAGAATTTCCTGGGCTTTTCATGCATGACTAACATGTAGAGATCTTTTGGGTTTTTAGATAAAGAAAACTCAGTTTGAGGAATTATTATGCATGAAAAACATGCAGAATTTTCTGAGCTTCCATGCATGACTAACATGCAAATATTCTAGTTTTTTTTTTTTTTTTTTTTTTAGACTGAAGAAATTCAGTTTGGTGTATTATTTTATGCATTAAAAACATGTGCGAATTTCACAGGCTTTCATGCATGACTAACATGTTGAATCTTTTTGGGTTTTTAAGATCAAAAGAAAAATCAGTTTGGTGTATCATTGCTTGCATGGTTAACATGCAAGTTTTTCTGGGTTCTTAGACCGAAGAAAATCAGTTTGGTGTCATTGCTTGCATAGTTGAAAGCATGCAGGATTTTTCTGGGTTTGTACAAGTTTGTTTAGGCCATAACTTTCGTCCCGAACTCGATTTGATTTGCGGACTCTATGGAAAGTTCATGGAGTCAGAATCTAGCCATAAGCCATTCCAGTTGAAATAGGTGCTCACATCTGTGCTGAAAAACTGAGTAATTATTGTTATCAATATGAGTGTTTTTCAAAAACATTGGGTTGTAATGTGTTGTGCTTGAACACTGCCACTTCTTGGCATGTGCAGGCTATATGAATTGTGTACTATGTCTCAGCTTGGGAATATGAGTTATGGAATTACTTGCCTAAGTAATGGTGGGAATTATGTTAATACATGCTTGAAGATGTGTTAGTATGAATGAAGGCCCGGGAATGATAGAAAGATGTAGTGCATGCTTATGTGATGTGCGGATTTGAATGTGGAATAATAACATATTTCATGTTTGTTGATGTTGAACTGAATATATGAAATGTTGTATGCGTGAACGCGAGTGTTCACCTTAGCACACACAAAGTGTCACACGATGTAGAATGTCCATGTAGAGTCTTCATATTGGTCATGGGTTTGAGTGCATTGACACAAATTGCATTGCATTGGTGTGCGGCAACACCACATTACATGAAGTGCGTACATAGTGCGCGATTTGGCCTTGCGTTTGGTGTTGAATCGTGTGGGCTTGGGAATGGGACCAGTCCAATTGGAGTTCCACGGCGTTAAGCGAAAACAAGATGTATTAATATCAACTTGACTAGAAACTTATATCGCCCATAGCACTGGTGCATTTCTTATTAAACAACATGTGAATCTGGCATATCAAATTAATATTTTCCTTAAATTATAATTAAACATTGTCACTATCACGGACATGTAGGTGAGATGGTTTGAGTATCTTTTACCTTAACCAGTGGTCTCGAGTTCAAGCCCTTGGATTACAAGCGTCATACATGGTAGATTTTTTACCACCACAGTGGATCCCTCCATCGTATGTGGATTGGTGTGGTATGACTTAGAAATGTCTTTTATTATTATTACATGGGTAGCTTAGGACATCATAGTATGACGAAAAATATAAATTAAAATTAAACATTGTCTTTGCTAGGTATCAGTTATTTTTTGATTAAGATATATATATATATATATATATTTCTAGTTAATTAGCACACCCTTCGTGAGTAAAGATTGTATAATATTGGTGATTCTGTGGAAAGTAGCAATCCCAGTTCAGAAATGCAAGTAATTAAACAAAATGATGATCCCTCAAATTTAAACTGGTGTGAAAACAAATTCTTGAATTTTAAAATGCACTCTTCTTTATATATTCCGTGACTTTTCTATTTGTACGAACGCTAGAAGCTTTGACTTGTTCAAAAATGGAAGGCTGGCCTGTGGCTCGAAGATGATAATAAATGGAAGATCAAAAATTTGGTCTTGATATAATGAAGGCCAATGTAAGTAGTATTTGCATATTGGCCAAACCTTTGAAATATTTGATTAAAATACAAATAATCCAAAATGTACAAATCAAACATTTCTCTTTTTTCTTAAGAAAAATAAATCATTATAGACAAAATACTTTTTGTCTTTTTAATATTACATGTATCTTATTAAAAAAATTATTTTACAAGAAAACAATATTGTATTTTTGTCAAATCGATAAAAAAATTATTGAAGGATTGAATTTTTCGAAATTCCATGTTTCAAAGGGTCTTTTGATTGAATAGATTGAAAGAATATTTTTGTCAATGGCTAGTCCTTTTTAGTTAAACAATGTGGAGGCTACATTTACAAAATTAGGAAGTAATGCATCCATCGATTGGCTGGTTGGTAGTGTTCTTTTCTACCAATGAAGCATCGAAATATGTTGAGGAGTTTAATGACTTATCCATATGTCTTTTTTAGGGAAGGACTAGGGAAGAAAATAAAAGAAAATAGAAAGGAATAATGGAAGGGAAAGAAATTTTTTGAGAGGAAAATGAAAAAAGGTTTAAACTTAATAAATAAATTTTATATGTTTATTTGTTTCTTATTATCATATAAGGACAAAGAAATTTTAAAATATGTAAAAATTTTAGGTATTTTAATTATATTTCATTTATATTTTTCACGGTGAAAACAAACATGAGAAAAATAATTTTTCTTATTATTTTTTTCTCTTTTCCTACAATTTGCGGGTTCCAAACATAACCTTTGGCAATATTACTAATGCTTGTAATCTCGTTCTTTTAAAGATTTTTCTCCAAATCTTGGAGATATATGTTGTTTTTAAATATGCAATCCCACATCGGTTAGATGTGGGATTTGCTGCCTCTTTCTCTCCTATAAAAGGGGATCCCCCTCTATTATAAATCACACTTCTCCCCATCCATTTTAGGCTATTTATAGTATTATACAATTGTTTTGGGTATTCACTTTTTGCCTCAATTTCTTAGGAAATTGATTTGTGGTCTTAAGTTTGTATTTTCTTTTTAATGCAAGTGGGAGTTGTTCAGCGTGCAGGGGCGTAGGCTGATACTTAGAACCTGTAAATTTAAAGTGTTCTTTATTTGGTATTATTTTACTGCTATAACTATTTTAGTTGTCATTATTGTGTATCGAGGAAGTTTGCAGTGTTCTGGCGAAGTTACTCGCGATTGAGTACAAAATTCCCGCATGAATAGTAAAAACACTATTCATGAATAGTACCATTGTTAATTTGGGAAAATGCTTTGGATTTCCCGACAATTGGTATCGAGCCAGGTTCCGCTGGTATGCTACGTGGTTGCGGTGTTATCGATCTTCCACATGAGAAGAAAAAGGTTCCTTTGGGCCTGGCATTTTCTCTATAGTTTTACGAGTATGCTACGTGATTTTGCGGCTTTGTCGATCTTCCACATCATAAAAGATTCTATTGAGATATTGACATTCATGATGGCTGACTATTTGTTGTAAAGATATCGGAATGCGAATCGAGTGCACCCGTCGACCTACTGCTGAAAGTTCTCATCAAGATCAATGGTGACTAATACCAAATTTGATGTGGAGGGTGATGGCACCAATAACCTTTGGCATGTGGGCGGTGTGAGGAGTGCGGGATGTTCTTTTCAACGGGAGCTTGATGTTCTTTTTCAGCGGGAGCTTGATGTTGCGCACTAGAGAAAGCATACGAAGATGTTGATGAAAGATTGGACAAGAATCAATTGTTTAGCATGTGGTACGGTCGATTGTGTCTCTCGAGGAAGTGAAATATCCGTTTATGAGAGAGATGTCTACCGCAGCGAAGTTGTGGAAGAGAGATGGAGAACAAGTTCGTGAAGAAGAGCCGCGAGGCAGCTCACATCACGAGCAGAAGTTGTATCGCTTCCAGTATAAACCAAGTACCACTATGAATGATCACATCACTACATTTGATTCTTTAGTAACTAATTTATTGAATTTAGATGAGAAAGTAAGTGATGTTATTAAGGCTTTGATATTGTTAGCTTCCTTCTGATGAATATGAACATTTATTGTTAGTATGTTATTTGAGAGGAAACGATAATCTTTAAAGTAACTCTTGCTCTGTATTCTAATGAGATCGAGAAAAAAAGAAGATAAATTAGAACACAAGAGCTCGGCTGGTGGAAACACATTGTTCGGTCGTGTCAAGCGAAAACCCGGGAGAGGGGAAGATCTCAGTCGAGCCCGAACTTGCAAAGATGGAGCGTCTCCTTTTGTGCGGGAAAAAGAACGTGGAAGAAGAAAGGCTGTCCAGAAGTTGCATAAAGAAAGAGAGGGTGCATACGAAGCATGTGTGGGTGAAGATGATAAGTCAGATTTTCAGCGGCTTGTGTGTCGCCGATTGACTAGTGCGATGAATGGTTGTGTGATTGACTGCTTTCGTTCCATATGTGTTTGAGAAAGGAGTAGTTCTTGACTTCTGAACTTGATGGTGGTGTTGTTCTCGGCAAACAATCAGCCTTGCAAGATAGTTTGGGATCGGTTCAATCGGTTTGAAGAATCATGATGGGTCGACCGGTCGCAGCGGGTGTTCGGTATGTTGAAACTTGAAAAGAATCTCATTTCTTGGGAACCTTGAGTCAAAGGTTTCACTATCATTATCTGAAATGGGATTACGAAGTTGTTTCAAGAGCACACTTGTGGTGATGAAGGTATCAAGAGAAACAACATGTACCTTTATCAAGGAGGAATTTCTTGGAGATTCAATCGAGTTCTCTCGACCATTTATCAAACATATGTATGCGCAGGCCACATGTTGGCTTGACCCTTTGAACGAGAGGCTCATTCCTCATGTACGCTTTCATGAGCTACCTTCACATGGCCCCAGTGCATGGAGTTTAAAGCCAAAATAATTCTTTTTTTAAATACACATATAGACTTGTTTTAAAATTAATCTTAAAAACATATTCATCCATTGCGGTTTTAAAGTGCCTTAAAACCGTAATCGATAAATACAATTTTAAATTTACCTTAAAACTACGATTAAAGGTAAATTTTCAAAAAACGCCATGTCGGTGAATGCGGTTTGAAAATATACAAAAAAAATAATAATTACTTTGCTATCCAAACTCCCAAAGTGCAGAAAAGTTCCGATCGGATGTTTATTCATATCCTTTTAATAGAAATTTAGATTTTCTCTCTTGATATCGGGTTTAAATCAAGTGTAGAATGAGAAAAGCATGTCTTATATACGGTGGATTGAAGAACTACCTTAACAGGTGGAATTCTCGGCTAAAATTTGGGGGTTATGTGACCACCAGGATAAAGTTTGGAGTCAATTCAAAGAGAAAGCAAAGAGAGAAAGCAAAAGGGCGACCATTGGTGAAATTTTGAACAAGATAGATTTTGGTGAAGTTAGGTTGGGTGGCGACTTATCATGAGTCAAAAATAGGCGGAATTTGATTATTAGAACTACCACAAAGAATTGCCCTATAAGTTTCATCATTTCCCCTTGATTCAAGACCCTTCACATCATACCAATCTATATAATATTTTTTGGTTAAACATAAGATGTCACAGTGAGCTCATGCACACAAAGAATGTGCCTTTAAGCCATGTAACGCTTAGACTAATTCTCATAGTTAGGAGGAACTATAAGAGCGATAAAGCTCTACCATAGAGCAAGCTAAATTTACCAAAGCTTGGTGAGACCATTAAGTTAAGAAATATACTCCAACCATCTCCCACTATATTCGGTGAGGTCGATGGTATTGAGGTTCAAATCTTCCTCTTGTAAATTCAACCATATATCTAATCGAACTTCACGGATTTGCATTGAAATGTGCATATTATGAGTGATACCGATACCCAATAAAACATTCCTTAATTAATGGAAATTAATCATGTTAATTTCCATTACATTTATTAAAATAAACAATAAAGACTCCTTATTCCCCTATCAAGCAACAGGGAGGAACGAACTATCAAAATATAGGCCATACATATATTCACTTAATAGGTATCTGGATTGGCCAATAGGTAGGCTTAAACAGCCTTGAACAGTCCCATAGCCTGCTCTTTGCCAGCGTTAAGTTGGTCTTGTAAGATCTGAATGTCACCTTTGGTATAGTACTTGACTGTACTTTTGCAGATGGATCCTCCAGCCCAGGAGAAGCCACCATCTTGATTTCAAAGAAATTGATTCAAGGGCCCACACTCTATCAAATTAGTAATTGTATGTGAAGTTCTCTTTGTGGATTCCATCAATCCTGTGCTTCAAGTAATTCACTGGTTTCTACATAAAATACCAATTAGTCTAACTACAGTTGCTTTTGAAGTCTTGATTACTTTTCTTTGCTTATTAAATGCTAAAAACTTAGAATATATATTAGTGCCATGCCAATTAGAGGTGGTAATTCGTGTTCATGAGTCGTGTCAGTAAAAGGTTTTTTATATAGTATTCGTCAACCCGAATACGACACAAAAGAGTTATAAATAATAAATTCAAACATGACCCAATTAGTAATCGGGTAACATGATACGACACGTGAAATATATATATATATATATATATATATATATATATATATATATATATATATATATATATATATATATATATATATATATAAGGAGTTAATACATGTAGTTGATATGAATATAGCAGTTTATTAAGCGGGTTATGTGGAATCTAACACGAATCCGATCAAAACACGATTATACTTAATCCCAAACCGTAAAAATTATGTTGAGTTTGTGTTGTGTTAATGCTCGTGTAAATTTTGTCAACTAATGCGATGTCTAAGCAAATGGTCTCTTGATCCGTGTTCTGAAAAGCTATTATAGAAAACAATTTTTAGAATCACTAAAAACACCAAAAGATGCTCTATGAGAAAAAAGGGTTTTGGAAACCACGAATAACACAAACAAAAATTAAGAGAGGGCCCTTTTTACCAAACAAGTTTTAAGTGTTCTCGAACCAAAAAACTATTGAAAATAGGAACCAAGCAGTGACTATATGAATAGAGATCAACCTTCTCAAAAAGTAACCTTGATTGATCCGGCCGCGAGTCTCCTTGATGATGTCGGCGGACATGGTACATGGAAGGATCTTGGGAATAAGGTGCTCCGGAGTCAATTTGAAGGATTGAGTGGTCTGGCCGTGCCATCGGTGATAACACCCATGATGATGCTAGAGTTAATTTGAGAGGAGGATGATGATTGCTTTCTAGGGATAGTTAATTTGGTGTGGGCCGATATTTACATACTTTGGGGGTGATGTGGTGCGTTAGATCAACCAAAATCCGGTTCTTTAAGGATATTATTTTTATTTCCTATTATTATTTTCAAATATTATTTTATTTTTTTATCATTGTTTTAAAATATTATTTTATTTCTTATTATTATTTTAAAATATTATTTTATTGATATTGTTTTGAAATATTATTTTATTTCTTATTATGCATGTATTATGACTAGGGTATAAATAAATGTTTTAAGAGTTTGTTTTGAGGACTTTTATCACTTTATTTGATTTATAAAAAAATCAAAGCTTTTGCTTTAATTGTTATTCTCACAGTTTGGGAATTGGTTTTGGATTGAGGCGTGTTTTATTCTTATTGATTAATCGTGTGTTGATCAATCCTCGTTACATCTTTGTGTCGATTTATATTAAGAGCAGGATTTCTTCCCGATCGATGACTATCTGGTGTTAGTGATGACAACCAATCCCAGATGGTGATTGGGGATTCACGAGCTACTTGAAGATCGATTAATGAGTAGCAATAATCAATCTGGTTTAACTCATGATTGGAAACAATACAAACCCAATTGCATCTGTTGTTGAGGATTAATGGATAAGGGCGTATGAATGATGATGAAGAATTGGCCTTGCTAGACCTATTTTTTAGTCCCATTCCAAATATATGAAATCAAAAAGACTAGTTGTAGGATTTGATAACACCTCAGATGAGGAAGATGACTTGGGTGAATTTGCAAATCCATGTGGTAGACAAAGAGGTGGAAGACAATGGTAACCAAACTACAGAGGAAACTGATGAATACAAACTAAAGTTAGATATTCCTAATTTCAGTAATAATCTTGATATTGATGAGTTTTTAGATTGGTTCATTGAAGTAGATAGGTTCTTTGAATATATCAAGTTGCTTGAGGATAGAAATGTTAAATTTGTTGCTTAGAGGTTAGAAGGAGGAGCATTAGTATGGGTGGGATAGATTGAGAGAGAGGTGGATGAGAGAGGGGTGTGAGTTCGATTCAAACATGGTGTAAAGATGAAACAAATTTATTATGAGGTAGATTTTTCGTCTTAGGACTATAAACAATATATTTTTGATGCTAATTAGAGATGTACACAGGGGTAGCGAGTATGAATGAATATATTCTTGAATTTTTAGATTGAAAGAGGAATAAGTTATCGAAAGTGAGAACCAACATGTAGTAGAGATATTTCAATGGGTTGAAACCAGGACCCAATAGACATAAAATTGGAGGTGCATATGGTTTCAATGTGTGCAAGAAGGCTAGAAATTTGTCCCGTAGAAGTTAAGTTACTCATTTAGAGGTGGAAACTCGTAGTACTAATTGTAGAATATGGAGGTGGACAATAAGACTCCCAGTGACAAAGGGAAAAACACCTTTCATTTGTGTTCGATATTGTGGAGACTATCAATGTTGGTGTAGGAAAGGAAAAGTGTAGCAATGGAAGGAGGTAAGGTAATATACTTTTGGAGCACACTTAAAAACAATAACACTTATACAGAGAGACCTTTCAATGTTAAGTGCTATATATGTGGAAGAAATTTTGTTATCGTTCTAATATGAATGTGCTAAATGGGAAGGCAATGAATGTGTAGTGGGAGAAAGGACAATGATGTAGAAGGGATGAGGTGTGCATACTTGATGGAAATAATGGTGAGGAATATGAGCGGGAAGAGTACACTTGTGTGGTGAGGGGAAGCTCATGTTATCTTGGAAGATGTGGTGATGGACTCCAGCACCATAAAGCACTAGGTGTACTGTGCAAGGAGTTAGGTGTGATCTTATTATTGATGGTAAGGAGTCAAAGAGAACATAATAAGTAAATATGTTGTTGAGAGGCTCTTTGGCTTTGATTGCACAATGCAAGGGAGTTTGTGTGATCTTGTAGTGATATTAGGGTCGAGAGAGACATAATAAGTAAAGATGTTTAGAGGCTACAGTTAGAGACGAAAACTCACCCAGCCCATATGCTATTGGTGGATTAAAGAAGTTGATGGTATTCGAGTGAATGAACGTTGTAAGGTGTCATTATCTATTGGTAAGTATAATGATGAGATGTACTCTGATGTGATAGATATGGATGCTTGCCATATTTTGTTTGGAGTGTCATGAGGTATGATGGATGTTAAACACTTGGGCATGAAGTAATTTGTTTTAATTAGAGAAGGAATAACATATACACTAGGAAGAACCAGCCTAAGGTTTTACCTGAGCGGAGGAAGAGGAAACTTTCTAACTATTGTGGATGACCATCTTCATATGAGACCCGAAGTGCATTTGAGACGATAGGTTTAAATTTTTTGAAAATTATGAAATTGCAATGTAATTTTAACTTTAAGCTTAAAATCATAGTTGATGACTAAGACTTTAACTTTTTGAAAAAGTTTAAAACAGTAGTCAGTAACTACGATTTTATTGATATGGAAAAGACTAGTTTGGGCATTATTTTTGAATCAAGTGCTAATTAATTTTGAGATTTTTTTTGAAAAAAGATTATTTTAGATTTTTAGCTTGCTTACATCACAAAGTTTAGAAGAAAGTGACCACACAGTTAAGCTGTTTCTTATTATATAATAATCTTGCAATTGAAAATGAAAATTCATCCTCTCCAACTATATTCCCTTGCCCATTGCCATACTTTCGGACCAGTGCAGTAGGAATGACTTCTAAATGTTCCTTTCATATTTCACTTTTTAATTGTTTATACCTTGTCCATTATCACTAAAAGGAGTTCGAGTCATTTTGAAGTAATTTAATTAGTAGAGCCAATATTGTTAACTAAATTTAAAATTGTGTATTAATTTCCTTTCTTTTTATTTTTTGGAAAAATAGGGGAAAAGTTTACAAACATCCCTTCCATTTCGACATATTGCAATAGAAGTAAGCAGTCATATTTGCGATAACCTATAGTTTGTCTTCATCAAAAACCAGTTTGAAAAATTGATGTCTTAATTTCGAAAAATTAAATCGACTTATAGAAACCATATTTTCTAAACAAGCTAGTTCAAGATTTATTCGGTTTTGTCTTCATCATATTTGGTGTATTTTAATCAAATACCACGGAAGTACACTTTGCCTTCATTATCTGCCTCCAAATTTATTTATTGAGTTTAAACCTCTTTTCATTTTTCTCAAAAATTTATTTCCTTCCATTATTCCTTTTTATTTTCTTTCCCTAGTTCTTCCCCCTAAAAAACATATGGATAAGTCATTACTCCCTCAACATATTTCTTAATGCTTCGATTTAGTAGAAAAGAACACTTACCAACCAGTCAATGATGGATGCATTACTTCTAATTTTGTAAATGTAACCCTCCACAATGTTAAACTAAAGGACTTCATTATTGACCAAAATATCTTTCAATCCTATTCAATCAAAGACCCTTCCAAACATGAATTTCGAAAAATCAACCCTTAAATAATTTTTGATCACATTTGACCAATCTGATTGTATTTCTTTTAAAAATATATTTTTTTTTAATAAGATACATATGAAATAACTAAAAAGACAAAGTATTTTTGTCTATAATGATTTATTTTCTAAGAAAAAAAAGAGAACGTTTGATTTGGAGATTTTGGATTATTTGGTGTATTTTAATCAAATATTTCAATTTTTATTTGAAAGGTTTGCCAATATGCAAATACCAGCGTCTGCTTGGCCTTCATTATCTTGCTCCAAATTTTGATCTTCCATTTATTATCATCTTGGAGTCATTGCAGCTAACCTTCCATTTTTGAACAAGTCAAGGCTTACAGTTGTTCGAGATAAATAGAAGCGTAGGAATATATATGAAGATTACATTTTAACATTCGAATTTGTTTACACACAGTTTAAATTGAAGGGATCATCATTTTGTTTAATTACCTGCATTTCTGAGTGGGATTATGCCATTTTCCACTTAGATCACTAATATTATACAATCTTACTCACAAAGATTGTCCCACCAGCTCCCTGAGGAATTTATATCTTAATCAAAAAAGTAACTTGGATTGTTGCCTACCGGTGACAATGTTAAATTTTATTATTTTTATTTTTAGTCACACCATGAGACATCTTAAGCGGGTTCATGCATACAATACGAAAGCCATTTTTAAACCATATCACATTAATCTTTATACTAGCTGGGATGGACCACCAGGATGGTAAAACTCTATCCTGGCTCTGATTTGTAGTCCCCGGGCTTGAACTCGAGACCACGATTAAGAATAGAAGAGACTCCAACCATCTCACTTACATGTTCGTGATAGTGACAATGTTTAATTATAATCTAAAAAATATTCATTTCATATCACGGCATTCCACGTGTTTGTTATCGATAAATGCTGCTTGAGAAGTAGAAGGATATAAGTTTCTAGTGGTTGATAATAAAGATCCACACAATTGTTTTGTTTTATCATTTTGCCCTTTTGTATTTTCCTTTATCCTAAAAAGAAAATAAAAAAGAAGGAAAGAAGAAAAAGGAATTAGACTACCACTTGGAAAATTAACATTGGTTCCACACAAAACCTTATCATAAGCAACGGAGAAACATATCCGCGAGGAGGAAAACCTTGAGTCCATTCCGTCTATAATAACCTTTGGTCTCACATCTCTCCTCACCTCAACCCACTACTCTCTTCAAATTCTTCATATTTTGATCCTTAATCTTTTCAAACTCTAAGATCAATCATGGGTGTTTTTACTTATGAGGATGAGGTGACTTGTTCAATTCCCCCAGCCAAGATGTTCAAGGCTGCTATTCTTGATTCTGACAACCTGTTCTAAGATAATGCCTCGAGCTATCAAGCGTGTGAAATCCTTCGGAGAAGGTTAGTTAATTATGCTTTTTTTCTATTATAATCATATATATATATATATATATATATAAGACTTTAGATTGCACCAGCTTAATCCCTCCTCTTAAACAAAGTTCAATCGAACCTCCTCTCAAACCATGATTTTTTCCTTCCAGCACAGCGTTTGAATGACACCTCAAACACCATACATTGAAGGGGCCTTAGCATCATTTTGTTCTGACTTCCATCACATTGTTAAGATTGAATTCGGCTACGATACACTTGTTATGAAACCTCATGAACCCATCCACATCGGTATATGAGTATAAATTCGTATATATACCAAGCTTTTATCATTCAGATGTGAGACATTCTTGATTTTTGTTGCACACCCAACATATATATATATATATATATATATATATATATATATATATATAACAGAACAGAATTATAGACTAATTAATGTTCTCTTTTCTTTCTGGTTTCTTCCTGCAGGGAGCAAATTCAGAAGCATGACACACAGGGTTGATCACCGATAGACAAAGAACTTCACAATCAGCTACACTTAGTGATGGCGCGAATGTCTGGTGGCATTTAATCGATTCTCATGAGCTCAAAGGTTGTGGCTACTCCGGATGGAGGATGCATCTGAAAACCAAGAAATACCACACGAGGCGATGCTCGGGTCTGGGGAGCACATTAAGGGTGGCAAAAGAAAGGGTCTACGCATTGTTCAAGGCTATTGAAGCCCTGCGTCTCGGCCACATCTGATGAATATTAAGCAAAATATTATTATTTCATTTAGTACTAATATTGAGACGTAGTTTTAGAGACTAATATTAATAGTCAAAGGTGCTTTGTGTAATTCTTTCCTATTACTATTATATTTATTTCCTAGTTTAGAGATTTCTCTGTTGAGCGAATAGCAATTATAGGAATAGCTTGATTATGGATATCTAATATCTCTATAAATATGTACATGTAAAGATACAAATTTATTATGAATAAAAAATATTCTTCTCTGTTGGACTTAATCCAATTCATTCTATCCAATTGCTATGGTGGCTAAAGATCCTTGTAGAGCTTAAGCGATGGAGTCTAAAACCATGCTTCCCTTCTTATCATAATTAGAGATTGCCAGTGATTTCATACGCTTTATGCTTGGTATCCCTATCCATTAAAGGCCTTGGAGAGGAGGGCATACTTGGAGGGTTTCTGCTTAGCTTTGATTGATTCTGTGAGATTCATGTAGTTGGGTTTGTTCATATGATTCTCCTCTACAATCTCCATGGCTGTGTTGGTAGACTAAGGACATACACAGCAGATTCAATCAATTCCAATGCAGCAAGCAGGTTCCGCTCCTACCAAATCCATTATACAAATCAGAAGCTATTTCCAATTATTTGATAAAACTAAGCTAAACCACAATCTATGGCAGTTGACAAAGACTCGAGAGAAATTAACACAAAATTATTCAACAAGTGGTTTGATCTTTTTATTAAGAAAGAGGAGGAGTGATTACAATCAACTGTTATTGAAGGCAATAATCATTAGCCAAAGTGATCAATTGATCTTGCACAGCACCAAGGGTATTCATACAACTTTCAATTTTAGTGAGCATAGAGTGCATGTTCATTTATTTGAATTCACATGGTCAAGACTATCAATCCATAATTTTTGTACTGTCAAGTATTGTCCTTTCTATCTCCTTGTCTCTCTTTACCATGATCTTTCAAATTCCTTGAATTGTTCCTTATAAATATATTTGAACCCTCTTGCCTTCTTCAACATGTGGCTTCCATCATTTCCTCTATTTTCTCTGGAATGAAGCACCTCTTCATCTCTCTCATCTTTTCAGTGCCATCATAGAAGGACTTTATTGTTGTGTTCGGCCTTTTCATTAGCCCTCTTTCTCTCCTTTCCATTTCTTCTTTCCGTTCCTCATCCCTCTGTTTGGTATTTGTTCTTGTTGTTCCTTTCTTGAAGTCGACCTCCGAAATCTCTCTTTTCTTGATGTAGCTCCCATCTCTTTTCTATCTCTTCCATTTCTGTACATTGATTCAAACATCTCCATATATGATTGTTTCCAAAAACATAACAAAGAAAACAAGTTTGACAACAAAAAGGGCCCAGAAAATGTGTGATGCTTCTAGAAATATGGATGGCCTTTTCTCAAATATAGGCAATGAAAGTTTGTTCTTGAATCTTGGAAGCAATAAAGAAGAGATCTCAAACTCAAAACAAAACAAGTTTTGGTAATGGTTTCCAAACATAACAATGAAAATAAGTTTGACAACAAAAAAAAGAAAATGTGATGCTTCTAAGTATGATTTGCTTGTTCTCAAATATGGGCAATGATTTGTTCTTGATCTTCGAAAGCAAGAAAGAAAGATCTAAAACTCAAAAACAAGTTTCGACAACAAAAAAAGCGAGGAAAATGTGATGCTTCTAGAAACTATGATTTGCTTTAAATATTAGCAATGATTTGTTCTTGAGTCTTTGAAAAAGAAAGAAAGTCTCAAACTCGAAAACAAGTTTAAATAAAAAAAAAAAAAAAAAAAAGCAGAGAAAAATGTGATGGCAAAACTATGATGTGCTTGTTCTCGAATATGGGCAATGATTTGCTCTTGAGTGGAAAGGGATCTTTTGTGGGAAAAAGAGGAAAAGGTATTGGAATTGCATTCCTTTGTATAATTTTGGATATTGAGGAAAGAGAGAAATCGAATAGCTTTTAAAAGATGGGATGGTAGATGGACAGAGATTAAAATATTCTTTTGTCTAGAATCTGTGGAGCTGGAATAGGGTGTTCTTAGGTGAAGAGGTGCATTCCATCTTAGATTTTTCGGAATGGATGGCCTCTATGTAAAAAGGTGGTGAGGTTTTCCCCCTTTCCTCTTTTTGCTTTTGGTACTTTGTGAATTCAGGTCTGTATACTTGTGGCCCCATTTTGTTCCATTCCTTATTTTTAAGTCAATATATTACTTTACCCGATCCAAAAAAGAATAAAGGAATAAGGATTATGAAACTTGATAAGAGACAAATAAAAATCGACCACTTAAGAGAGAAGTGGCCCCTTTTCCTGACAAGGTTGATTGGCTCCCACCCACCCCCAATAACTTAAGCTTTAAAATCAAATTGTTGCAGAAATTTGGCTCCACATGCAAGTTCACCTATTGTATCAGAAACCAATTAAAATAATAGAACATATCTCGTGATTTTAGATTATCGAGTTACCTAATATGAAAAGGAATAGAAGAATACTTGGTTTGTAGTCAAACTTCCTTATTCTCTTAAAAACCCTAACCCCACCTACAACGTCCACAAAAAAAAAAAAATTAATAAAATTGCATGATTAAAATATGTGTTTATATAATATCAAAAATTAACATGAATATAACAATATAAGTTTTAGATTGTAAATGTAATTAGGCTGAGGCGGCAAGGTAATGGTCTTTTTAAAAACAATCCTGTGGATATGTTTATTTAGATATAAAAACAAAGTAGAGGGATAAGTAAAAATGGTTTCTTGGTCAGAGAGATATATAAAAGGGTTTCTCTTAGGCACCTTAATTATATATGAGACCTTGCCAATTGAAACAACTCATGCCACATGGCATGATCTTGGTACGTATAACAAGAACATTGAAGAGTGGCCTCTAAGAGGTGGAGCAAATGGAAGTCTGAGAGTCGAAATTGAGATAAAACATGCGGCCAATGCAGGTAATGGCTTAATATTGTTTGTAATTTGGTTCTGATAAAAGAGATTCTTTGTAATTTGGTTTGGATTGTGGGCCGTTGTCCTCTGTCACGGCTTCTCGAGTCTTGTTAATGCATTGAAACTGTGACTATCAAGACAAGTATTACAGTGTGACATATCACGGACTTATTCCAATTGGCTAGTGCTCACTGAGTGGAGGTCTTGTAATCTTCCTTTGGAGTCAAGTCAATATTAATTAAAATTGTAAAGCTAGTAAAAAAATGAATCTGATTCTTCAAGTTTCAGGAAGTGGTGGACCCAAAATCCGTAAAGTATGGAAGGGTGGATGTCTCAGAACACGACGGTCTGCGGGAAGAAGGGAGGCTTCTGGTAAAGTTAGCTGGCATGAAAGAAGAGATCTCAAACTCAAAAAAAAACAAGTTTAGTAATTGTTTCCAAAACTAAAACAATAAAAACAAGCTTGACAACAAAAAAGCGAAAAATATATATGATGATTCTGAAATTGATCTCTTAGAATAAGGCTTTGCTTTCAATTCATTATACCTTACAGAGATGGAATAAGAAAATTGCTCTCCCTCTTGATAACCAGCACACTCATTTGCAATTTGGTTCTTACTTGCTCCACGGTTCCCCTCCCATCACACCATCCTTCCTGGAAATTCCCAATACTCAGAACAAAAACAAAAAACAAAAAACAAAAACTTGAAATTAAAAATTGAATTAGCCAGCCATTATAATACCTCTGCCTGCTTTATGGGATCAGGCATGTTTTGAAGATGGTCTGGTATATTCTTCTAGGAGATGTTCACAGACTGAGCCATGAGTTGGGCTTGAACTCGAGATGAGTGCCTCCATGCACGGAGAGTCCGCCGTAGCCTACTTTCGGACTTCTTAGGCCCCGGGACTATGGCACAGAGCCTCACGGAGCTCCGAGGCCCTCGGTGCTCTTCTTGCACGCAATTTTCCCATTAAGCCCAAATTAACTAATTAACTAAATTATGTAAAAATATGAGTAATAGAAGCGAGAAAAAGAAGCCCATTTACGGAGAAGTCCTCGGAAGAAGGTACATGCGAATGCGGAATCATCCCATTCTTTCACGAACCACCACAGAAATCCCCTTGGGATGAGCTCGACAGCCGCGGTACAGTGTGAAGAACCCATCACGACCGCCAGCTGCGAGTCAGGACTCCTCGGATGTCGCCACGTTCTTTCCTCTCAACTTGAACCCCAGAAGAACTCCTCCACAACCTCCATTTTTTTCTCTTCGTTCCACCACCCACTTTCAAAACACAAGGAAGAATCAAAAACAAAAAAAACAACTAAAAGCGAGTGAAACCGAAATCGGAACTCACTTGCGGTCTTTGATCGAGCTTTTTACCTTGACCAATGATTTTAGCAAGTTCCCTATGACCTATGAGTGGAATTTGAGAATTAGTTGTTTGAAATGAAGAAAAACAAACAAGCAGGAAAATTCTTTTCAAATACAAAAAGAAAAAACCTCCATTCTAAAATACAAACTCCTAAGTAGTTATATAGCCACTATGGGAGATCATCATGGATGGTTATCCAATGGGCAATAATGGGGTGGAAAGTTATGAGTCGTCCATAATTCCCAGCATAACGCTTGTGGTGATTAATGGGGTGCTTTCTGGAAGGCAAAACAATGGAGAGAAAGGGAGGTGATTAATGGGGTGCTTTCTGAAATGGCAAAACAATGGAGAGAAAGGGAGGTTATGAAATAAAGGAAACCGTTTGAATTTTGAAATTAAAAAAAAAGGAGGTTATGTAATAAAAAATGAGTATGTAGCAGGAGAAGATGACTCTATTTTATTGTAGTTACCTCTTAATCTTAATGACGCTGCTCTAAATTTTCATTATTACCAAAAAGTAGAATACAAATATTGGATACGATCTTTTTTTATCCTGTCTTCATCTAACTTACCAAAAATTTTAAAATAAATGTTTCGTAACTTTAATAGTAAGAGGGACTTTGAGATAGAAATTTAGTAACTCTTTGAGATTTACCCCTTTTTTAAAAGCGTTCTATATTCCTAAAATCAATGAGAACAAAAACACGTTTGTTTTTCGATTTTTGTTTTCAAAACACAAAAACACATAAAACACTAAATTAAGATAAAAATATCAATTTTCGAGGAGAACACCAAGATAAATAGTATTCTTTGTGTTTTCAAAACAAGGAGAACAAAAAAATATATATAGAAAACACGTTTGGTTCTTAAATTATTATTTTTTTATTAAGAACCTTACGAAAAACATTAAATGAAAAGAGCAATAACATATTTTAGAGAATACCAAAAATTGTATTCTCTTTGTTTTCCAAAAAGCTGTTCTTTACAAAAAAACAGTTCATAGGATTTAAAATTAGAAAATAATAATTTAGAGCTTGGGGTTTGGATATTTTTATTATTAAATTATTTATATTTTCATAAAGGAGCTAAGAAAAACCAATTATTTATTTTAAATAGAGCTATTATTTAAGTGAATACATCACACCATAACTTTTCCCCTACGAACCATGACTCTTAGAATTCTGCACCTTCCACATAATGGGTTGTTATGACCTCAAAACAAGAAACATTTCAAAATTGAATTTGGACTTATGGTGTGATGTATTCACTTAAATGACCTTCAAGACTAATCTACAAAAAAGAAAAAAATATCACTTAGGTGAGATGGTTAGGTCTTATGTTCTTTTTTAACTTAACCAATGGTCTCGAGTTCGAACCACAGAAATGGGTTGTGTTCTATGTTAGAACATTATCGTTCTTATATGGTCCACTATAGACTATTATGGGGATTAGTGCAGATATGATATGTCTTAAAAGCGCTTTTTGTGTGTATATGGATCCTTTCAAAACACATTATGGTCGAAACCAAAAAAGAAAAAAAGAAAAAGAAATGGTATCGACCCTTAGCCCCCTTTTTCTTTTGTCTAAGGCTAATAAAATTTTTAAAATGAAATGGTATCAACCCTTCACCCTTTTTTTATTTTTCCTTTTTAATATGTAAGGCCTAAAAAAAAAAATTACAAAGAACCTTCACTTGGTGGGAGTGGCTATGTTTAGGATTCTTAGGCTAGGGAGGCCCAAGTAGTAAAGTGGGGAGAGAGGTGGATTTTGGGGGTAGGCCATGGTGGAAGGAATTGGAAGAATTTGGAATGATAATGCGCTCTCTTTTCTTTGCCAAAGGCTACTCCTCTGGCTTGATCATGGGGAGAGATTCACTGCTCAAGAGCCATGATTTTGAGCTGCGCGGCGTAGTCCCTCAAGACCTAGATTCTCGGACCGTACAGTAGTCAAGGTGAGCAATAGTTTCCACATGTTCGAGTCAACCTACATGTATGGTATTGGTGGATTGTCCTCTTCATGAATTAATGTTGGTTTTGCCTCTGCTTGATAGCTCCATTTGTATTTTAGGGGCTAGTCATGTGACACCCCCAAAACCCCGGGTTGACCACGAATCAACCTGCGGAAACTTGTGTGTGTCTCATATCATGGGAACCCATACATAGTAAAATGACCCAGCCAGGGCCCATCATCCCATACTGCCTCGTCCATATAGTTTACAAGACCATACACATTTCTATAGATCCAGAGTTATTAAATCACTTCTAATACAAAACATATATTAAAACTAGTTCAGTTTTATATATACACAAGAAAGAACGGGAAATCAAGGCCCGCAGTTCGAGCCAGCTTCATGATCCAGGCATCTAAGGAGCGTCACGTGCTGTGCACAATCACGTACCTGAAGGGGTCCCGGCGGGGTGAGCTAGCGCCCGGTGGGGATAAATCCTATAGAACTATTCCCACCTAGATTGCACATGTAAATGATCATTTCATGATCAAACCAACAACCAATGCATTGCATATATGTTATCTATCATGGAAAAATCCATGCATATGCTCAGTTGACCTCCAAATCCAATACAGTCAACCTAATCCACCAATCCCAGTGTCAAATCAATCACAATCCGGTTTGAGCTCTCATCCTCACAACAGTGATCTATAATGATATTTTATTTAATCGTTTTCATGTCTTTTGGAGCATGAGAACTTTTCGGGGTCTGTGCGAGTCTTACACCCTCAGGCGTTTTTCGAGCTTTCATAGGTGGATATCTTTGTCTAACCGGGTTCATTTTCACACAGGGTATCTATCCCATACTTGCTACGCCCGACACATTTCATTTTTTTCGTTTTAGTTTTATGACTGGTAAGACTCAATTGGACTTAGTCCCATTCCCGACCTGATTCAACGCAAGCGGTGCCAATCGATCACGTGTGCGCGCTCATATGTGTGGTGTTACCGCACACCAATGCAATGCAATTTGTGTCCAGCGCACTCACATGGACATTCTACCAGTACACTTTGTGTATGCTATGAACACTCATGTCATCATAGAACATTTCATATATTCAATTGACATCAACAAACATCTGATCATGTTAATATTCCACACATTCAAATCGTTACATCACATAGCATGCTCTACGTCTTTTCTATCATTCGATTCATTCATATCAGCATCTTCAAGCATGTATTAACATAATTCCCACCGTACTTAGGCAAAATGCCATAACTCATATTCCCAAGCTGGACCACGAGTATGTCAATCATATCTTTGCTACATGCCAAAGAAGTGGCCATGTTCAAGCACAACACATTACAACCCAATGTTTTTGAAACACCCATATTGATAACAATTACTCAGTTTTTCAGCACAGATGTGAGCACCTATTTCAACTGAATGGCTTATGGCTAGATTCTGGACTCCATGAACTTTCCATAGAGTCCAAGAACACCCAAATCGGAGTTCGGACGGAAAAGTTATGGCCTAAACAACCAGGGCTAAAACCCAGAAAAATCCTGCATGTTAACCATGCAAGCAATGATACACCAAACTGATTTTATTTCGGTCTAAGAACCCAAAAAAATTCTGCATGTGTATACAAGCAATGATACCAAACTGATTTTCTTTGATCTAAAAACCCAAAATATTCAACATATTAGTCATGCTTGAAAGCCAGGAAATTCGGCATATTTTTCATGCATACAATATCTACCAAACTGAATTTCTTCCAGTCTAAAAACCAGAACATTCTGCATGTTAGTCATGCATACAATAATACACCAAACTGAGTTTTTCTTTGATCTAAAAACCCAAAACATTCTGCATGTTAGTCATGCATGGATGCAAGAAAAAATTCTGCATGTTTTCATGTGCATACAATAATACCCCAAACTGAGTTTTCTTTGATCTAAAAACCCGAAAAATTCTACATGTTAGTCACGCATCAAAGCCAGGAAATTCTGCATATTTTCATTCATACAATACACACCAAATTGGATTTCTTCAGTCTAAAACCCAGAACATTCTGCATGTTAGTCATACATACAATAATACACCAAACTGAGTTTTCAGTCCTAAAAACCAAAAACAGCATGTACAACATCACAAATTCAGTCTTCAAACCCAGAAAATTCAGCAGAGTACAACATCACAAATTCAGTCTTAATACCCAGAAAATTCAGCATGGACAACATCACAAATTCAGCATGTTATTCATTCAGAAGCAATCACATAGCAAACTCAGCAAATGCCATTTCATGGCCCCAAAACAAGGAAATAACCAAAGAGGAAAGATCCTCTCACCTCTTGTAGTGTGTAGGATCAGGTGAATCCTCAAACTAGCAACAATTGGAGGATTTGTAGCTCCTCCTCCTTTCTCCTTCCTTTCTTCCTTTTTTCTGGTATCCCTTTGCTTTCCTTCTCTTCTCTCTTTTATGATTTTCCTCTCTTCCTCTCTAGGACTGATCTAACCAGCGGAAGAACCCCTTCAGTTCTGATTTCTCTACTACACAAGACCAATTCTCATGGTGCTTGAAACATGGTACAAGCCATGGCAAGTGTCACCCATGCCAAGCCATACCTGACTACTTCCCACTAATTTGCATGCATTCTAGAATTATGACACTTGGCCATTTAGGTGCCAAAGTGTTCCAAATCCTGGTGCCATGTGGCATGCACTCTCGTTCACGTGTCGTTTCCTGACAGCTGTCAGAGCCTCGAAATCACGTAAAAATCAGCATCTCGAATTCGACGTAGTTTGTTTGGTTCTACTAGATTTAGCGAGATGATTCTATTAAGTGATCCGTTTAGTCATTTGAGGTATAGAGAAAAATCTAGGGTTTTGTTTATACCGTCGAGCAAAATTGCGATTAAGCTCATTTTCGAAGAAAAAAATAATAATAATGTCTACGCTTTTCAGGGTTTCACAAGTCGTAGCTAGCGGGGAGCCATTTTGGCGTTGGATCGTCATCGTCTTGCACATCTCTGTAGAAAGCGAAAACAACCTTAATGATGATATATATATAGGGGAATGATTTGTTCTTGAATGCTGAAAGCAAGAGAGATGATCTCAAACTCAGGAAACAAGTTTGGTAGTATTTACCAAAATAAGTTTGACAACAAAAAAGAAGAAAAATATATGATGCTTCTAGAAATATGATTTTTCTTGTTCTCAAATATGATTGGTTCTTGAGTACTAAAAGCGGGAAAGAAGAAGTCTCAAACTCAAAAACAAGTTTGGTAATTTTTTCCAAAACCAAAACAATAAAAACAAGTTTGAAAAAAAAAAAAGCAAAAAATATGATGCTGGGGGCATATATGGAATTTACCTTTACATTGGTCAAGTCTACATAGTATACTCTACTCTAGGAAAGTGATGAACTCCATGAAGTTCTCATACGTTGGGTGATAATAGCCCCTTTGTATGGCCATGTGCACGACCAAATTGCCTGAGGAAAATCACGTTAAGGTGTGTTTGGATGATGATTAATGGCCATGAGGCGGACTGGTATAGATCATACCTCCAGGAACTCCATCATGGGCAGCAGTCTTCCAGTGCGGTGTTAGCTCCTCCGGAGTCTTTGAAACTGCCTTTCTTCTTTTATAACACATACATATTGTTAAGTATTTTTATCCTTATCAACATATATACTAGGGTTATTTCTCTATTAAGTTGTAATTTGTAATTATTCTTATATTCATAGTGTAGTTTTTCTCCTTTGTCTATAGTTTTTCCGTAAGGATTTCGTATAAATATGGTGTTTTTTTTTTTTTTTCATATTATTTTATTATTGTGTCATTGAATTCAACAATTGTGTAGATTTCTAATAATACTTTGACTTAGTAATAAATCATGATGGTTGTAAATACTCGAATAAGTCCATATATATATATATATATATATAGCATTATAAACTTTTTAATAAATAAAATTACAATCACCTTAATGTAAACATAACATTCTACTTGATGTTACATATGTTCCACATCTCATAAAGGCTTTTTTTTTTTTTTTGAAGCATGATATCGAGTATCTCATACACACATTTTTCTTTATTGTTCTTAATATGAGCTTTTATTTGTGAAACATCGGTCTTTGTCTATGAGAAGTTGGTTTAAAATAGACAAATCCAAAAGTTATTTGTAAAACTAATCTCTTGCAAGAGTCATCTAGAAAATGTCACTTTTCGAATTAAAATGCCCTTGAAAGTGCAAAGATAAATCCCTACATGATAGCGGGCATTCTCTCTCATCCATCAAATTATAACTAGGGGTGTAAATAAGTAAAGCTACGAACTTGATCATAGAATGCTCAAATTTGACTCGGGAAGTTCGAAATTTGGGTTGAGTAGTTTGTCGAGTCGAGTTCGAGAACCTCACAATACCGGTCGAGATGCTTGTTAGTTTTAATTGAGCTTCTTTGTTTTATTGAATTAGGTCGGGCAGAGTCGATTTCAAATCGGAGTCGAGTATAGTGTTATTAATTTTTAATTGATTGAGTTTTGTTAGTCGAGTTTGAGTAACTGACTATTTCACGAAAGTTAAGTTCAAACATCTGAAAAAAAAAGTTTGATAGAGTTTTGAGTCTAGTGAGCTTTGAGTTTTTGTAGTGATTCCGTGTTTGACCTTTGTCATCGATTAAGCTCGACTCGATTACACCCGAATTATAACTATATCATGGCTGAATTTTTTCTGTGCTATCTTTTGTACGTCCTTTTAGATTTAAAAAAATAATGTTAGTTTGCAAATAAGTTTTGAATTTGTCCCCTTTAAACTATTATCCCTTTATATATTTGATCTTACAATTTGTCGAATATGTGGAAATACACAAATAGAATGTTATATTTGGATGGGGTTCTTATGATGATATTCTATTTAGAAAATGTAAAAAGTTTGTACTATGTATGCACATTCTTTCGAAGACTCAGTTTGGAACCGAAAATACTAAGGAAAGAAAAAACTAAGAAAAATAATTTTCTCATGTTTTAATTTCAATGTGAAAAATATAAAAGAAAATCAAATATAATCATAATTTGATATATTTTTAAATTTCTTATTCTTTATATAATAGAGATAAACAAATAAAATAAGCTTGAATAAATATATAATTAATTTATTAAGTTTAAACCTATTTTTATTTTCCTATAAATTTATTTCCTTCCATTTTTCTCTATATTTTCTTTTTCTTACTTTCCGATATAGGTATGAAGGTAGTTAATACTGGGTTAAAAATTTGTAGTGAGCCAACATTGACTGACAGTCGACAGCTTGAAATTGGCCTTGTTTTCAGACCCCAAAATATAGCGGCAGGCCGACCTGAAATCAATTAGACCAAATTGCCTTATTAAGGCAAAAATTTTGGCGAGACGGACGAGCAAGGCCCTAATTGGCACAGTTTTTTAGTCAATAAATTAATGGCATTTAATTAAAATTGGGCAATTGTGTCTAGGTCGACCAAAATTTCCACCTCTACTTTTGAGTTCATGAGCCTAACTTTGTATAAGCATTGTAAAAATCATGAAGATTCTTAGGTTCGGAAAAACAACTATCTATATTGTTGACATTAGTTCATTGATGAAAAAGGCTGAAAAGTAAATATATTATGAAGCAAAGACTGAAAAATAAATATATCATGGAAAAAAATAGAGAAAAAAAAACCCGTTCAAGCCTATATAATAATTAGATTTGTAGAAATTAAGAAACAAGATGATTAACTCTTCAAATCAATCTACACTGATTCATTCACACCAATCCAAACATGGAAAACAAGTTCATATCTCTATTTTGTGGCCACATTAATGGATGTGTAAACAAAGTACATAAAAATCCATAATCCAAAACCAAACTATATACCACCAAACGACAGTTCCTCCCGCGAGCTTTTCCAATTGATGATTTTTTTTTAGGTATAATCAAGACAACAAGGAGTTGCCATTTGATTAATTCAATCCGAGCAGATAATTTTGGACTTAATCCAATTCATTCTATCAATTGCTCAGGTGGGTAAAGATCATACTTGAGCATAAGCGTGGGGTATAAGAACCCGGCCTTGCTTCTTGTTCGCGATATTTGATTAATAGTCAAAAGATTATCTATTGTAATTCTTTCCTATTACTATTACTTATATTCTTTCCTAGTTTAGAGATGTTTATCTGTTAGGAAAAATAACTTAATTATAGGAATAGCTTGATTCTGGGATCTCTAATATCTCTATAAATATGTACATGTAAAGATACAGTTTATTATGAATATGAAATATTCTTCTCTATGCACAAGTTGGTGTCAGCCACGAAACCTAAATCATTCTTCTTTGAATCCTTAAACCATGAGCAAGTCTTCGGTTAAGCGTACGTCACCAAAATCTACCCCGTCATTATTCAACATGAAGGTTGTCGTTGATTCGAATTGTATTGAATGAGACCAAGCTATGATCTGTGGTCTCGAATGTTAGAGATTGAATTCTTGAGAAGGAGAAACTCTCTTTCATTAGAGTGGCACATCGTCATACCTAAGGAGAAAAGATGAAGGCTATGAAAAGTGGTATTTAGACAATCAGAAGGTCAAAAGATGGTTGTTGATGTCTATGTCCCCGGAGATTGTAGACGATACATTAAACACCCACATATGAATATTTGGAAAGCTCTGTCTAAAGCCTTTTATGATGGAGCAAATGAATGACAGGTTTTTACCTTAAACCAGAGGGCTTTCTTTGCAAAACAAAATGGCAAACCACTCTCTATATATTATGGAGGAAGCGAGCTGAAATCTTGAGTGAGTTGGATAATGTGATAAGGTGGTCATGGTGGATGAGACAAATATTGCATCCTATCAAAAATTGTGGCGACAAAGGATGCATATCTTTCTCTTTGGATTAGAGGGTGATTTTTGAGCAAGTGCGGCAAAATCTTGAAGAGGATCCTATCCTTGAATTAGAAAGTGTTATGCACTAATTAAAGTCATGAAGATCATTCGCGGGGTGATGTACGGACAAGCGGGGAAAAGATACGGCTTTAGCCATGGTGACTCAGGCAAGTCTAATAAAGCCCCGAATATCTCAACAACAACAAGACCAAAAAAGGCTCGTCCTAAAATTTGCTAATGGTGAGAACCAAATCATCATACAAATGCCTTGTTTGTGATCAAGGCGGGTGAAACAAAAAGTCGATGCTATGAACTTGTGGGATATCAGAATGGTGGGATCATAATGAAGTGATTCTTGGAAGAAGAATTACAATAAGGCCTCTACTACTGTAATTGTTGAAACAAAGACAGAGGATGATAGCGGTGAAAAGTCCTCGGCATTGGCAGCAGCAGCAGGTAATGTTGGTAAGGTTTTAAATATTTATACACTTGTTTCTAATAGTGCATGGATAATTGATTCGGTGCTACGGATCATATGACATTTGATTCTAGACAAGTTTCACCTCTTAAATCTTCCTCACAACATTACATTTCCCACTTTATAATGGTACCTCAATTAGATTATTGGGGAAGGATCTTGTCCCTACTTCTTACCTTAATTTAGGTCTGTTTGATTTGTTCCCTCTTTGAACTATAATCTTTTGTCGATTTCTAAAATAACCAGCACTTGTATTACGTGTCATTTAGCACGAATATTGTGTATTTAAGGACATCGGACAAAATGGCTTGATTGGTTGTGGTGTTAAGGTAGGGAAGCTATATTACTTGGACTTGGTGTCTAAAAGTTAAGATGAGTTGCGTCGAGCTTTAAGATTGGGGTTCGGAAAAAGGGAAATCGAGATATGGTTATGGCATCGACGTATGGGGCATGCTTCTTTTGGTTCGTAAAGAAATTATTTCCTAGTTTGTTGCAAACTTTGATGTCTCCCTAGTTTCAATGTAGTGTTTGTGAACTTGCAAAAGCCATCATGTTTCGTTTCCATTAACTTTGAGCAAAGTCAGGTTCAGCACAGCAGTGTTACATTAAAGTGTTTGGGCCCATCTAAATTTGCTACTTTGGATGGATACTTGACAGTTTTGATACTTTTAGTGATGATTGTACCAGGATGACTTGGGTATGTTTGATGAAGTCAAAAGTGAAGTAAAACTTGTTATTTCAAAATTTTCATAAAATGGTTTGTGGTCGATCTGATGCACGGGGTTCGAAGTTACGTGCGGTGGTGATGGAAGTGAATATTTGAGTTTTGAATTGAAGCGGTATTTGGAAGCCAGTGATATCATTCATCAAACTAAGCGTTCCGATACACTGACATAATGGGGTGGCGGAGCGAAAAATCGATCACTTGTTGGAGGTTGTCGGTGCTTCATTGATAGAAGCACATATGCCTTTATCCCTGTGGGGACACGCACTTGCAGCTGCGGTATGTTTGATCAATAAGTACCTTCGACACTATTGATTTCCGGACACCATCCAGGCTCATTGGAAGCAATTGTTGCTCCAGTCGGTCCAAACTTACCACCTCATGTCTTTGGGCATGTAGCATTTGTACATCTTCATAAACATCATTGCAACAAGTTGACACCTCGTCATTGCGATATCTTTTAGGGTATCTTTTGCTTATCAAAGGGAATGCAAGATGCTATTGGTGAGTCCTAAAACTCATTTGATTTTTTAATCCATTTAGTTTATTACAAGTTAATTGTTGATTCTGTAAAAGCACAGGTGAATTTGTTCAATTTTATGATCAACGCCCTTATTGTGTATGTTGATGGCATGGTGGTTTTGAGGAATGGCCTTGATGGAAGGAAGGCTCTATAAAGTTACTTGTCAAGCGAATTCAAAATGAAAGACCTCGATCACTTGAAATATTTTCTTGGGATCGAAGTGTCTCGATCTGATAAAGGGATTTTCTTGTCTCAAAGAAAATATGCTTTAGATTTGTTGCAGGAAACTAGTATGTCAACATGTCAACCAGCTGATACACCAGTAGAAGAAGGATTGAAGTTATGTGTTGAGACTAATCGGGTGCACATTGATAAAAGGGGAGATATCAAAGTCGTTGGAAGATTGATGTACTTAGCCCGCACTAGGCCGAGATCTTGCCTATGCATTGAGATTGTTGCTTGATTTATGCATAATCTTGGAAATAACATATGAGTCTGGAGTTATGCGTTTTAGGTATCCCGAGTCCCGGCTCCTAGAAAGGGCATTTTGTTCACTAAAAATGTAGATTGTCAAAGTGTGGATGCATATAGTGATCTTGGTAAAGTACGAGAAGCAATAGATGACAGAGACGATCTACTTGAGGATATTTCACCTTTGTAGTGGCAATCTCGTTACATGGAGAAGCAAGAAGCGAGAATCTTTGTTGCACGTTCAGCGCCTGTGTGAGCTGAATTTGAGGTATGACACTTGGGTATGTGTGAGGCATTGTGGCTAAGACTACTATTGATGGATTTGGGAAGCTATCATAGGCATGGAGCTAGGCTTTATTGTGATAATAAAGCAGCATGTGATAGTGCTCAAAATCCGGTACAACATGATCGTACAAAGCATCTGGAGGTAGACAGATTCTTCATTAAGGAGAATTTGGATGAGAAATTATGGGTGCCTAAGATTCGATCCGAATATCAATTGGTTGATATTCTCACCAAAGTTGTTTCAAGTCGGAGTGTTCTCAAAGTTTTGGGCAAGTTAGGCATGTGTGACATCTGTATGCACCAGCAGCGGGGAGTGTTGCGATATTGGATTAATAGTCAAGATTCTTTATTGTAATTCTTTCCTATTACTGTTACATCATATTTCCTAGTTTAGAGAGATTTCTCTGTTAGGCAAATAACTTAATTATAGGAATAGCTTGATTGTAGGATCTCTAATATCTCTATAAATATGTACATGTAAAGAATATAGATTTATTATGAATAAAAAATATTCTTCTCTGTTGGACTTAATCCAATTCATTCTATCCAATTGCAATGGTGGGTAAAGATCCTTGTTGAGCTTAATGATGGATATAAGACATGCTGCTTCTTGTATCGCCAAATTAGAAGTTATAAATGATTTCATTTATGGCCCATGGCGGGGTATCATCACATTAAAGGCCTTGGAGAAGGAGGGACGAGCATACTTGGAGGTTTTTGCTTAGCTTTGATTGATTACGAATTATGTAGTTGGAGTTTGTTCATATGATTCTCTCACAATCTCCATGGGCGTGTTGGTAGACTAAAGGACATACCTGACTTGATTCAATCAATTCAATGCAACCAAGCAGTTCACGACTCTACCAATCCATTATACAAATCAAACTATTTCAATTATTTGATAAGCTAACTAAACCACAATCTAGCAGAGCCGTTGACAAAAGACTGAGAGAAATTAACAGAATTATTCAACAAGTGGTTTGAGCTTTTTATTAAGAGGAGGAGGAGTAAGATACAATCAACTATTGCGGAGGCAATAATCATTGACCAAAGTGACCAATTGATCTTGCCTAGCACCAAGGGTATTCATACAACTTTCAATTTTCAGTGAGCATAAGAGTGCATGTTCAATACATTTTGAATTCACATAAGTCGAGACTATCCAATCCATAATTTTTATGCAGTAATTATTGTCCTTTCTATCTCCTTGTCTCTGCTTCCTACATGATCTTTCCAAATTCCTTGTAGATTGTTCCTTATAAGTATATTTGAACCCTCGCCTTCTTCAACATATTAGCTTCCATCCATTCCTTTCTTTTCTCTGAGGAATGAAAGCACCTCTTCATCTCTTACTGACTGCTCATCATAGAAGGACTTTATTGTTGTGTTCAGCCTTTTCATTAAACACCTCTTTCTCTCCTTTTCCATTTCTTCTTTCCATTCCCTCATCCTCTGTTGATATTTGTTCCCCACTTTGTTGTTCCTTTCTTTTAGTCGACCTCGAGAGAAACTCCTCTCTTTTCTTCGATGTAGCTCCCATCTTTTCTATCTCTTCCATTTCTGCCACATTGATTCCAGCTTGTCTCATATATGATTGTTTCCAAAGCCATAACAAAGAAAACTAAAGTTTGACAACTAAAGGGAAAGAAAATGTGATGTTTATAGAAAATATGATTGGCCTTGTTCTCAAATATGGAGGCAATGATTTGTTTTCTTGAATGCTGGAAACAATAAAGAAGAATCTCAAACTCAAAACAAAAAACAAGTTTTGGTAATGGTTTCCAAAAACCATAGCAATGAAAATAAGTTTGACAACAAAAAAGAAAAAAAAAAGAAAATGTGATGCTTCTAGAAAGTAAGATTTGCTTGTTCTCAGAAATATGGGCAATGATTTTGTTCTTGAGTGCTGAAAGCAAGAGAGAGATCTCGAGCTAAAGCAGTTTCGACAACAAAAAAGCGAAAATGTGATTAGCCTCTAGGAAACTATGATTTGCTTTGTTCTCAAATATTGGCAATGATTTGTTCTTGAGTCTTTGAAAGAAAGAAAGAGATCTCAAACTCATAAAGAAGTTTCGACAAAAAAAAAAAAAAAAAAAAGCTTCCAAAATGTGATGCTTAAACTATGATGTGCTTGTTTTCTCAAATATGGGCAATGATAATATATTTATTTTTAGGTCTTTGCTACCCGATGAACTATCTTTGAACAATATGAATGTTGTCGTTTCGAACAAGAATCTTCATGATTTTACAGTGCCCATGCAAAGTTGAGGCTCAGTTTAGAACTCGAGAAAGTGAGGTGGAAATTTTGAAACCGACCCGTTAGGCTAGCACAGCCCTGGAATTAAGTGGTCATTAATTTATTGACCAGAAAAACCAACCAAATTAGGCCTTGCTCAGTCCGTCGCCAAAATTTTGCCTTTATAGGCAATTTGGCCCGACCGCTGGATTTGTGGCTAGCCAGGAAATTTGCTATATTTAGGCACGAGAAAAACAAGGCCAATTTGGCGAAGCCTGATTCGGTTATTGATGTTAGGATCGACCATTTCTGACCAGTACACCCGAATTGCCACCTATATCGGAAAGTAGTAAAAAAAAAGAAAATATAGAGAAAAAGTGGAAGGAAATAAAATTTATAGGAAAATAAAAAATAGGTTTAAACTTAATAAATTAATTATATATATTTATTCAAGCTTATTTTATTTGTTTATCTCTATTATATAAAGAATAAGAAATTTAAAATATATCAAAATATGAATTATATTTGATTTTCTTTTATATTTTTCACGTGAAATTAAACATGAGAAAATTATTTTTTTGGATTTTTCTTTCCTTAGTATTTTTCGGGTTCCCAACGTGGCAGAAAGAATTTGTGCATACATAGTATTATAAACTTTTACATTTTAAAATAAATATCATAATGACACCGTCAAATATAACATTCTATTTGTATTCTACATATTAAACCAAGGTGTAGATCAAATATATAAAGGGATAATAGTTTAAAGGGGGCCAATTCAAAACTTATTTGCAAAACTAACATTTTTTTTTTTAAATCTAAAGGATGCACAAAGATGGCATTTCGAGGGAAAAATTCCCGATAGGGGATATAGTTACTAATTCGAGGTGTAATCGAGTGGAGCTAGTGATCTGAGTGTCAAACACACGAACTCGATTCGATAAAAAACTTCAAGCTCATACTAGACTCTTAAACTACGATCAAACTTTTTTTTAATGAGATGTTTGGAGGCATAACTCGGAAATAGTCGAGTTACTCCAAGCTCGATTCAACAAAACTCGAATCAATTAAAAATTAATAAATGAGTATACTCGACTCAAAGAGTTCGACTAAATTAATAAAGCTATGGCTTCAATTAAACTAACGAAGCATCTCCGGTGGGTATTGGCGATGCTCGAACTCGTTCGACAAACTACTCAAACCCAGCTCGAACTTTGAGTCAAATTTGAGTATTCTATGATCAAGTTCGAGTAGCTTTTTACTTATTTACACCCTAGTTATAATTTGATGGATGAGAGAGAATGCCAGATTATCATGTAAGGAGGTTATCTTTGCACTTTCAAGGAGCATTTTAATTCGAAAAGTGACATTTTCTAGATGACTCTTGCAAGATATTAGTTTACAAATAACTTTTGGATTTACTCATTTTAAACCAACTTCTCATAGACAAAGGCAGAAGTTTCACAAATAAAAGCTCATATTAAGAACACAAAGAAAATGTGTGTGTGAGATAATTAGATGTATCATGTGAAAAAAAAAAAAAAGAAAAGCCTTTATGAGATGTGGAACATATGTGACATCAAGTAGAATGTTATGTATTACATTAAGGTGTAATTTATTTATTAAAGAAAGTTTATAATACTATATATATATATATATATATATATATATATATATATATATATATATATATATATATATATATATATATATATATATATATATATATGGACTTATCTTGCGATATTTACAGCCATCATGATTTATTAAGGTCAAAGCATAGAAATCTACACAATTGTTGAATTCAATGACACAATAATAAAATATAGAAAAAAGAAAAACAGCATATTTACCTTAGAAAGCCCATACGGGAAAAAACTATAGACAAAGGGAGAAAACTTCACTATGAATATAGAATAATTACAAATTACAACGGAATAAGAGAAATAACCTAGTATATATGTTGATATGATAAAAATACTCGAACAATATGTATGTAGTGAAAAGAAGAAAGAGCCAAGTTTCGCTCATTGGAAGGAGCTATAACTACTGACTAGATGGTTGCCCATGATGGAGTTTGGGTATGGATTCATACCAATCAGTCATGGCAATTAATCATCAATCAAAACACACAACTAGCGTGATTTTCCGTGCAATTTGGTCAGGCAATATGGCCATACAGTGGCCATTATCATATGAGAGAACTGTGGGTTCATCGACTTCTAAGTGAGGAGCACTATGTAGACTTGACCAATGTAAAGGTAAATTCCATATATGCCCCCAGCATCATATTTTTTGCTTTTTTTTTTTGTCAAACTTGTTTTTATTGTTTTGGTTTTGGAAACAATTACCAAACTTGTTTTTGAGTTTGAGATCTCTTCTTTCCTGCTTTCAGTACTCAAGAACTAATCATTGCGCTTATTTGAGAACAAGAAAATCATATTTTCTAGAAGCATCATATATTTTCTGCTTTTTTGTTGTCAAACTTATTTTGGTAACAATTACGAACTTGTTTTGAGTTGAGATCATCTCATCTCTCTTACTTTAGCATTCAGAACAAATCATTCCCCATATATATACTCATCATTAGGGTTGTTTCGTTTTCTGGAGAGATGTGCGGTGAAGCGATGGCGATCGATACTTTCAAAATGGCTCCTAAAGCATGACTTGTGAAACCCTGAAAAAGAGTATTATTATTATTATTTTTCCTTTTGAAAATGAGCGAATCGGTAATTCTTGTCGGGACGGTACAAACAAAACCCTAGATTTTTCTCTAGACCTCAGATGATGAAATGGATCACGCCATTAGAATCATCTCGTAATCTAGTAAGAACCAAACAAAACTCACGTCGAATTCCGAGACAGCGGATTTTCGTATTTGAGACGGGCGGTGCCAATCGGTGACACGTGGCACGAGTGCACCTGCCACATGGCACAAGGATTTGGGGAACGCTTGGCACCTAAGTGGCCAAGGTGTCATACTCCTAGAATGCATGCAAAATTGAGTGGGAAGTAGTTGGTGCATGGCTTGGCATGGGTGACCTTGCCATGGCTTGTACCATGTGTCAAGCACCATGAGGTGGTCTTGTGTAGTGGAAAAATCAGAACTGAAGGGGTTCTTCCACTGGTTAGATCAGTCCTAGAGAGGAAGAGAGGAAAATCATAAAAGAGAGAAGAGAAGGAAAGCAAAGGGAAACCAGAAAAAAGGAAGAAAAGAAGGAGAGCGGAGGAGGAGCTGCAAATCCTCCATTGTTGCTGGATTTGGAGGGGACCCAAATTTGATCCCACACACTGAGAGAGGTGAGGGATCTTTCCTCTTTAGTTATTTCCTTGTTTGGGCCATGGAAATGGCATTTGGTTGAGGATTTGCTATGTGATTGTTGAATGAATAACATGCTGAATTTGTGATGTTGTCCATGCTGAATTTTCTGGAGTTTAAGACTGAATTTGTGATGTTGTACTTGCTGAATTTTCTGGGTTTGAAGGCTAGATTTGTGATGTTGTACATGCCTGTTTTTTTTTTTTAGTTTTAGGACTGAAAACTCAGTTCGGTGTATTGTGTATGCATGACTAACATGCAGAATGTTCTATGGGTTTTTTATACTGAAGAAATCCAATTTAGTGTATTATTGTATGAATAGAAAAACATGCAGAATTTCCTGGGCTTTCATGCATGACTAACATAGAATCTTTTGGGTTTTTAGATCAAAGAAACTCAGTTTGGGGGTATTATTGTATGCATAGAAAAACATGCAAATTTTATGGGCTTCCATGCATGACTAACATGCAGAATGTTTTGGGTTTTAGATCAAAAGAACTCAGTTTCGTGTATTATTGTATGCATGAGCTAACATGCAGAATGTTCTGGGTTTAAGACTGAAGAATTCGGATTTGGTTTTATTATTGTATGCATGAAAAACATGCCGAATTTCCTGGGCTTTCATGCATGACTAACATGTTGAATCTATTGGGTTTTTAGATCAAAGAAAAATCAGTTTGGTGTATCATTGCTTGCATGGTTAACATGCAGAATTTTTTCTGGGTTCTTAGACCGAAAGAAAATCAGTTTGGTGTATCATTGCTTGCATGGTTAACATGCAGGATTTTCTGGAGTTTTAGCCCAGGTTGTTTTGAGCCATAACTTTTTTCCGTCCGAACTCAGATTTGGGTGTTCTTGGACTCTATGGAAAGTTCATGGAGTCCAGAATCTAGCCATAAGCCATTCAGTTGAAATAGGTGCTCACATCTGTGCCGAAAAACTGAGTAATTGTTATCAATATGGGTGTTTCAAAAACATTGGGTTGTAATGTGTTGTGCTTGAACATGGCCACTTCTTGGCATGCTTGAGGCTATATGATTGACATACTATGTCACCGACTTAGGGCTATATGAGTTATGAGGAATTACTTGCCTAAGTAATGGTGGGAATTATGTTAATACATGCTTGAGATGTGTTGATATGAATAAGACTGAATGATAGAAAGATGTAGTGCATGCTTATGTGATGTGCGATTTGAATGTCTGGAATAATGTTTATGGTATATTTGTTGATGTTGAACTGAATATATGAAATGTTGTATGCATTAGACATGAGTGTTCATAGCACACACAAAGTGTACGGTGTAGAATGTCCATGTTGAGGTCTTCATACATTGGTCATGGGTTTGAGTGCAGTGACAAAAAATTGCATTGCATTGGTGTGCGGTAACACCACATTACATGAGAGTGCGTACATGGTACTGATTTGGCACTGCGTTTGGTGTTGAATCGTGTGGGCTTGGGAATGGGACGAAGTCCAATTGAGTTCCACAGTGTTAAACGAAAATGAAAAATGAAATGTGTCGGGCGTAGCAAGTAGGGGATAGATACCCCCCTCAGGTGAAAAGCACGAAAGCCACAGTTGAACATCGTATCCATAGGTGGCTTGAAAATGTCGGAGGGTGTAAGAGACCATGATGAGACCCCGAGAAAAGAGTTACATTTGCCCAAAAAGACATGAAAGCGATTAAATAAATATCACATAGACTACGGGTTGTGAGATGAGAGTCAAAAGCTGACTGATCGCGATTTCCGGTGGCACTTGCATTGGGTGGTGGGTCGGAGGTTGACCCGGTACTTTGGGCATGTAGAGTGTCGTCTCATACATGCATGTAGATTTTTCCATGATAGGATAACATGTATGCATAGATTGGTTGTTGGTTTGACTGTGAAATGATCATTTACATGTGCACCTAGGTGGGAAATAGCCCTTATAAGTTTGTCATCTTTGGGCGTTAGCTGCGTGGGACCCCCTTTCGGGTACGGGACGGTACGGGCGGTGAGACGCTCATAGGAACGGGATTATGAAAGCGGAGCTGAATTGTAGCCCTTGATTCTTATTTTGTGTATATATTAGAGCGAACTAGTTTTAATATATGTTTTGTGATAGAAGTGATGTAATAACTCTTGGATCTATATAGAAATGTGGTCTTTGTAACCATATGAATGATGGATGATGGGCCCTATTGGGTCATTTTACTCATGTATGGGTCTCATGATATGAGACACACAGTTCACGGTTGACGGTGGTCAACGGGACCCCGGGTTTTGAGGTGTCATGACTAGCTCCCCCAAAAAATACAAATGGAGTTATCGACGGAGCGAAACCAACATTAATTCATGAAGGACAATGGAACCACCAATACCATAGAAGAAGGACTGAACATAGGGAAAGCGGTTGTCGTTGCCTAGGCTACGGGCCGGTCAAGGTCGAGTCTTGAGGGTTCTGTTCGCCAGAGCTCAAAATCTGGCTCTTGAGCAAGTGAATCTCTCCCCGTGATCAGACCGGAGAGTAGCCTTTAGCGTGACGGGAAGTAATATCATTCGACCTTCTAATTCTGCACCAGACTGCCCCCAAAATCCACCTCTCCCAGAGACTTTACTACTTTGGCCTCCACAGCAGAATCCTAAAAGCAGAGCCAATTCACCAAAGTGAAGGTTCTTTTATGGTACAATTTGTTTTTCAGGCCTTACATATTAAAGAAAAAAAAAGGGTGAAGGGTTGATACCATTTCATTTAAAATTTTTTATTAAGAGCCTTATAGACAAAAAGAAAAAAGGGGTGAAGTGATACCATTTCTTTTCTTTTTTTCTTTTTGTCGGACCATAATGTGTTTTAGTGGGATCCATATACACACAAAAATATACTTTTAAAGAGATATCATATTAGACTAATCCCATTACTGATACATAGGATACCATATACTTAAGAGCATTACAGGTTCTAACAAGAACCACGACGCTACTTTCTAGGAGTTGAACACCAGAGGCCCATTGGTTTAAGTTAAAAGAACATAAGACCTAACCATCTCACCTAAGTGATTTTTTCTTTTTGTATGAAGACTAGTCTTGAGAAGGTCATTTAGTGAATACATCACACCATAGTCAATTCAATTTTGAAAGCGTTTCTTGTTTGAGGTCATCTTGACCATTATGGAAGGTGTGAAATTTAAGAGTTGTGTTTGGTAGGGGAAAAAGTTATGGTGTGATGTATTCCACTTAAACATCTCAATTATTTAAAATAAATAATTGGTTTTCTTAGCCCTTTTAGCAGAAAATATAAATAATTTAATAATATAAAAATATCCAAACCGACTCGGGAATGATTATTTTCTAATTTTAAAATCCTATGAACTTTTTTTATGTAAAGAAGCAGTTTTGAAAACAAAGAGAATACAATTTTGGTATTCTAAACATATTGTGCTCTTTGAAATTTAATGTTTTTCTGTGTTCCTAGAATAAAAACAATAATTTAAGAGCAAACGTGTTTTCCATATATATTTTTGTTCTCCTTGTTTTGAACTGAAACACTATTTATCTGGTGTTCTCTGAAAATTGATATTTTATCTTAATTTAGTGTTTTATGTGTTTTTTATGTTTTTTAAAACAAAAAAACTGAAAAACAAACGTGTTTTCTTGTTACTCATTGATTTTAGAGATATAAAACAATTTTAAAAGGAGTAACGAAGGTTACTAAATTTCTATCTCAGTCTCTTACTATTAAGAGATTCTGAAACATTTATTTTAAAATTTTTGAAGCAAGTTAGATGAAACAGGGATAAAAAAGGTACGTATCAATATTTGTATTCTACTTTTTGGTAATAATGAAAATTTAAACTGATGTCATTAAGATTAAGAGGCAACTAATAATAAAATGAGTCATCTTCTCTGTTACCGACTCTTTATTACACTAACCTCCCTTTTTAATTTAAAAATTCAAACGGCTCTTTATTTCACCAACCTCCCTTTTTTCTTCAAATTCAAGCGGCTCTTTGTTTACATAACCTCCCCATACCCCATTAATCACCTCCTTTCTCTCCATTGTTTGCCTTGAAAGCACCCCATTAATCACACAAGCGTTATCTTATGGCCGGCGTAGGCGTTATGCAGGAATTATGGGCGACTCATAGCGCCACCCCATTATTGCCCCGTTGGATAACCATCCATGATGGATCTCCACCGATGGCTATATAACTGCCAGGTTTGTATTTTAGAATGGAGGTTTTTTCTTTTTGTATTTGAAAAATTTTCACGCTTGTTGTTTCTTTCATTTCAAAACAGCGAATTCTGAAATTCCACTCATGGGCTGTTCGGGGGAACTGGCTAAATCATTTATTGGGCAAAAAAAAGCTACGATCAAGACCGCGTGAGTTAGATTTATGGTTTTCATTCTGTTTTAGTTGTTTTTTGTTTTTGTTTTTGTTTTTGATTTGGTTTCTTCTATGTGCTTTAGAAAGTGGAGTGGTGGAAGCAGGGAAGAGAAAATGGAGGTTGTCGAGGAGTTCTTCGAGGGCTTGAGAAGTTGAGAGGAAGAACGTGGCGACATCGAGGAGTCAGGTCTGCGGTGGCGAATTTGGTGATGGAGTTCTTCGCCCACTTTGCCAGCGCCAGTTGCTAGAAACTCATCCCGAGGATTCCAGGGGTGGTTCGCAAGAATGAGGCTGCGATTCGAATTAGACCTTGACTTTAGAGGACCCGGTAGACGGGTTTCTTTTTTTCTCTGCTCTGATACTCATATTTTTTACATAATTTAGTTAATTAGTTGAATTTGGAGTTAATGGGAAAGTGCAGACCAGAAGAGCCCAGCAGAAGGCCTTGAGAGCTGCGGTGAGGCTTAGGCCATGGTCAGGGACGCGGTCAGAAACGGCGGCGGTGACTCAGGTGCATCTGGGAACTTCGTCAGTTCAAGCCCAGGAGTCATGGCTCAGTCTGTGAACATCTCCTCGAACATAATATACGGACCTTCTTCAAGGCACACTTTGATCCGTAAAGCGGGCGGAGGTATTATAATGGGTGGCTAATTCAATTTAATTTCAAGTTTTTGTTTTTTGTTACGAGTATTGGGAATTTCCAAGAAGGATGGTGTGATGGGAGGGGCAGGTGGAACGAAATAAGAACCAAATTGCAAATGCGGCAAGAAGGAGCTATCAAAGGAGAGAGCAATTTCCTATTCCATCTCTCATAGAGGTATAATGAATTTAAACGTTTCCTATTCTAAGAATCGATTTCTAGAATCATCATATATATTTTTAACCTTTTTTTTTGTTGTCAAACTTGTTTTTTTATTGTTTTGGTTTTGAAACAATTGCAAACTTGTTTTGTTTGAGTTTGAGATCTCTTCTTTCACGAGTTAACTTACCGGGAAGCCTCCCTTCTTACGGGCCTTTGTTGGGATTACGAGACATCCATTCCATACTTTATGGGGATTTTGGGTCCATGACCTCTGAAATTTTGAAGAATCGAGGATTCATTTTTACTAGCTTGACAATTTTAATTAATATTGACTTGACTCCAAAGGAAGATTAAGCAAGACCTCCATAGCGATGCTTTGTAATTGGAATAAATCACGCATGTCACACGAGAATACTTGTCTTTGATAAGTGAAGAAGTTTCAATGCATTAACAAGACACGAGAAGCAGTTAGTGAGAATGACGTCACATCAGCAAACCAAATTACAAACAATCTCTTTTATCGAACCAGAGTACAAACAATATCAAGCCATTACGCATTGGCATGTTTTATCTCGATTTCAAATCTGGACTTCCATTTGCTCCACCTCTTAGAGGCCACTCTTCAATGTTCTTGTATGCCTGTGACATGCCATGCAGCGGAGTTGTTTCAATGGAAAGGTCTCGCATATAGTGCGACCAGAAGGAAACCCTTTATATTTATCTACGGACCAGAAGCCATTTTACTTATCCCTACACTTTGTTTTACATCTAAATAAACATATCCAGAGAGATTGTTTTTAAAAAGACCATTACCTTCTTAGCCGGCTAATTACATTTACACCAAAACTTATAGTTGTTATATTCATGTTAATTTTGATAATATAAACACATATTTTACTAATCTGATTTTATTATTTTCTCTTCTTTTTTTGTGGACGTTGTAGGTGGGTTGGGTTTTTGAGAATAAGGAAGTTTGATTTGCAAACCAAGTATTCTTCTATTCCTTTTCATATTTGGTATGTGGAGCCAAATTTCTGCAACAATTTGATTTTAAAGCTTGCTGCATATTAGGGGTGGGGAGCAATCAACCTTGTTTAGAAAGGGTGGGAGCGATCCAGCCTTATTTAGAAAATGGGTGATTTCTCTTAAATGGTTGCATTTATTTGTCTTTATCAGAAGCTTCTATAATCCTTATTCCTTATTCTTTTTTTTTTTGGATCGGTAAAAGCAATATGTAATGGGGAGAAAAAATAAGGAGCCAGGAACAAAAACGACCCACCAAGTATCTGGGACAGCAAATTCACGAGGCAGCGAAAAAGCAAAGGAAAGGGGGAAAACCTCACCACCTTACACATAGAGGCCATCTATTCAGAAAAATATGAATGGAATGCACCTCTTCACACCTAAGAACACCCTATTCGGCTCACGGATTCTAGACAAAAGAATATTTTATTCTGTCGGTACCATTCCATCTTTAAAAGCTATTCGATTTCTCTTTCCTTTTTATCAAAAAAAATTATACAAGGAATAGGAATTCCACCGACTTTTTCCTCTTTTTGCCCACAAAAGATCCCTTCCACTCAAGAGCAAATCATTGCCCATGTTGAAACCGACACATCATAGTTTCGAAGCATCACATTTTTTACATTTTTTTTTTTTTTTTTTGTCATAAACTTGTTTTTGAGTTTGAGATCTCTTGTTTCTTTTTAGCACTCAAGAACAAATCATTGCCAATATTTGAGAACAAAGCAAATCATAGTTTCTAGAAGCATCACATTTTATGCTTTTTGTTGTCGAAACATTTTTAGTTTGAGATCTCTTCTTTCTTACCCTTTGCTTTTCGACACTTTCGAACAAATCATTGCCCATATTTGAGAACAAGCAAATCATACTTTCTAGAAGCATCACATTTTCTTCTTTTTTTTTTTTTGTTGTCAAACTTATTTTCATTGTTATGGTTTTGGAAACCATTACAAAAGCTTGTTTTGTTTTGAGTTTGAGATCTCTTCTTTATTGCTTCGGCTAAGACAAATCATTGCCCATGTTGAGAACAAGGTCAATCATATTTTCTAGAAGCATCACATTTTACGCCTTTTTGTTGTCAAACTTGTTTTCTTTGTTATGGTTTGGAAACAATCATATGTAAGGAGATATTTGGAATCAATGTGGCAGGAAATGGAAAGATAGAAAAGAGATGGGAGCTACATCGGAAGAGAGAGGAGTTTAAGGCCCCGACTTGGAAGAAAGGGAACAACCGATTGGAACAAATATAAACGGAGGGATGAGGGAATGGAAGAAGAAATGGAAAGGAGAGAAAGAGGCTTAATAAGAAAATTTGAACACAACAATAAAGTCCTTCTATGATGAGCAAGTGAAAAGAGATGAAGAGGTGCTTTCATTCTTAGAGAAAGAGAGGAAAGGATGAAGCTAATATGTTGAAGAGGCGAGAGGGGTTCAAATATATTTACCAAGAACAATTCAAAGGAATTTGGAAAGATCATGGTGAAGAGAGACAAAGGAGATAGAAAGGGTGATAATTACAGGACAAAATTGTGGATTGATAGTCTTGACCATGTGAATTCAAATGTAGTGAACATGCACTCTATGCTCAGCGAAGTTGAAGGGTTGTATGAATACCTTTGGTGCTAGGCAAGATCAGGTGATCACTTTGGCCAGTGATTATTGCCTCACAATAGTTGATTATGTCCGCTCCTCCTCCCTCTTAATAAAAAAGCTTCAGAAAACCACTTGTTGAATAATTGTGTTAATTTCTACGAGTCTTTTGTCAAACGGTTTCATAGATTATTAGTTTGGTTAGTTTATGTCAAATACTTGAAAGAGTTTGATTTGTATAATAGATTTGGTAGGGTATGAGGCTTGTTTGGTTGCATTGAATTGATTAGATCAAGTTGTGTATGTCCTTTAGTCTACCTTACATTATGGAAGTGTAAGAGGAGAATCATATGAACAAACCCAGCTACCATGAATCTCTCACATAATCAATCAAAGCTAAGCGAAACCACTCAAGTATGCTCCTCATCACTTATCGAGGCCTTTGTGGAGGATACTCAATTACGATTCTGGATGAAATCAATGGCAATCTCTAATGGTGATCTGAAGTTTGTGTGGTTCTTATACCCCATCGGTTAAGCTCTGCCGAGGATCTTTACCCACCATAACAATTGGATAGAATGAATTGGATTAAAGGTCATGAGGAAGAATATTTTTATTCATAATAAATCTGCGTATCTTTACGTAATACGTATTTATAGAGATATTAAGATCCCCTCTGATCAAATTTATTCTATAATTAAGTTATTTGCCCTATGAGGAAATCTCTCTAAACTAGGAAATAATATTATAGTAATAGGAAAGAATTACAATAAAGAATCTTTGACTATTAATCCAATATTCATAACCTCCCCCTCAAGTTGGTGCATAGATGTCACACATGCCTAACACTTTGAAACACAAAGAACACTCGACTTGAAACAACTTTGGTGAGGATATAAGCAATTGATCTTCGGATCGAGATCTTAGGCAACTCGACCAATTTCTCATCCAATTTCTCCTTAATGAAGAATCTTGTCTACCTCCGGATGCTTTAATACGATCATGTTATGCGGATTATGAGCAATATCACATCTTCCCTTTATTATCCGCAATCGTAAGACTCCAGTTCTACCTATACGAGATAGCCAAATCCATCAATAGAAGTCTTAGCCACAATCACATATTCCAAGTGTCATACCCTTAAATCCAGCCTCTGCGCTTGAACGTGCAACAACATTCTGCTTCTTGCTTCTCCATGTAACGAGATTACCACCTACAAAGGTGAAATATCCCGAAGTAGATCGTCTGTCATCTATTTACTTGACCCGGTGAAGCATCGCTATATGCATCCACATTTGACAATCTACATTTTTAGTGAACAAAATGCCCTTTCTAGAGTGGACTTGAGGATATTGTATGTATACATTGTCCTAAACCATTGCTTTGGCTTAATGCATCGTTGTATGTATACATTGTGATAGTCGGCGACAGCTAGGAAGGGCAAGGAGTGTCATGTATAGCGGTAAGATCTCGACACATACGTCGGCTGACATGACCGCGATCAAGACAACTTCTTTCTAGTGGAATTATCACCATTGACTATGCCAAGTCAAAAGATATGTGGATCCATTGACAAAATGCCTAACTAGAGATGGTTGCAAAAACATCGAGGAATGGGTTTAAGGCCTCTAAACAAGAGTCATCATAGCGAAGGACACCCTACCTAGTTGACTAGAGATCGATCTGGGTTCAAGGACAACTAAGTTATGAAAACCAGGTATAAGAGTATGCTGTCAAATTTGTTTTACCATTCGGATAAAGGCAGTATTAATATGTGAAAGGTTAAGCAAAAGCTTTTACTGTGATTATCAAACCAAATGTTAGGAAATCACCTATGTGAGTGTGAAGTGAGAGATTCGCTTATGTGAGAATTGCAAGGCGAATTCTCTAAAACACTCACATGAGACAGGCGGTGTTCATGGCCAAAAGCAGACACAACCGGTGAGAACTGATTTCGAGAAATAGTTCCCATTGTGATTTCTATTGTCTGAAACTTACGAAGGTCGACCAGTTCAAAGACATCAAGTCTTACGATTAATGGGAAGTAAGTCAGGTAAACTTCACTAAGAAAGTTCAAAGTCTCGGAGACTACTTATCCACGATGCAACGTTTTCTCATGAATAATTGCACTTTGCATCATGTGCATACAAAGTATTGATATCGAAATTTTCATTCATGTGGGGATTATTTGGGACTTTGGTATCCTGGAAATTCCTTAAATAACAGATGAAAGATGTGTCCCTCATCAACAGATACTTTGTTGGTTCATACCTTTTTCGACCGACAAGTACGTTCGATGGAGACACTTCTGCAGGTTATTTATACTCCGTTTTCCCATTTTAATATATCTGTGAAAATATTCTCCTCATTTCACTGCATATCATTCATTTTTGTACCATTGTTAAGTTCGCGTTAAACCAAGTCCTCAGATCCTTACCGCCGAAGGAGCAGATCGGGTTATATCTGGGAGGCAGTTGTCCCATTGTCCTCGGTACAAGTTGAGGAGCCAAGTCGTCTTAAGGACACAACGTTATTGTTGGACTCGGATCTGCTTTCTAATTATTGTTTATGCTACTTGAGTTTGTTTCCTTCAAATATTTTGTTTTTACGATTTTAAAAAGAACCGCAGGAACTACAATGTTATTATAAGGAAATCTCTGCCGACAATAATGTCAACAAGAATAAGTATGTCATAAAATCTACAAAAATAAAGAAATGTTGATGTTTGTATATTTATCAAAATCTACATACCATTTCATAATATATATATAGGAACAATATCGTGAAAAACATTAGTATAATCTTAAAAGCTACTTATTGATAAATGAACTGTTGTTTGTTCATGTGTTTATGAGAAGAATGAATGGGAAAGAGATATATATATATATACTTCGTGAGAAGTATAAAAAAATAGGAACAATGCGTGAAAAACATTATTATAATGTAAGCGGCAGCAATAAATGAACCTATTTGTTTTGTTCATATGTTTTATAGAGAGGAATAGATAGGAAAGAGAGACTATATATATATATATATATATATATATATATATATATATATTAAGTTGAAAACAAAATACTCACGAAAGTATTAATAAAAATTGGAACTGATATCGTAGAAAAACATTAGTATAATGTAAGCTATGACAATAAATGAATCTATTTGTTTTTGTTCAAATGTTTATGAGAAGAATAATGAATGGGAAAGAGACAACGGTAAGTAACATTAAACTCAATTGGAGTGTGTTTTCTTGACCTAGGTTGACGCCCTATGGCCTATACTATACATATTCCGCCACTTCATAATGACCTTGTCCTAACACCTACCTAATCATGTTACAAAGAAAGAAATGTGACTTCAAAATTTCAATTCCATGGCCCCATGGATCATGGATGCTTGCACTAATGGGTTCAAACTGAGTTTGATAACAAAGTAATTGTTTTCTTTTTTTAAATAATCCTTCGAATTAGTTTTTATTTTTTTAAAACCACATTCTCGAGTATGATTTTGAAAATTAACCTTAACATTGTATTTATCAATCGTGGTTTTTAAAGTTAATTTTTAAACGTAGTTAGAAGTGACTTGATTTCAAATCATAGAAGATTAGTTTGGTCAATATTTTTGAAAATATATCTATATGTGTGTTGTTTTTTAAATAATAGATTATTTTGGCACAAAATTGTTCAAAGTATTTAATAATTTTCTTTTTTTGATAAGCTGTGGATATTCGAGGACCGGTTTGTATGGTTTATACCCTCAGACTAATCTTATAATAACCTTGGGGGATTCGAGCGGAAGTGATCATTAGGTAAACCCCAAGACCTTAAACTAATATAGCTATCTCTTAAGTTTTGTAATTAACCTCTTTGTAATGTTTGAATTATCTTCAACATTAAAAAAAATTGTTTGACTCACTTAAAATTTGAAGAAATATGAGATGTAATTTTTTATTTTTTTTTGTGTAATTAGTTGATTTAGGAGTGGGTACATTTTTTATAAAATCCAATAAGCAAACGAGACACCATTGTTAACTTTACGGGTTTCATTAACATTAAATTCTAAATAAAATTTAGAACAAAAATTTTGATATAACTACAATAGTTACGATCTTTTATCTAAACTCAATTTAAGCATGAAATCTTAAGAGAATATAAAAACTTTTAAAGATATTTTATAAACTAAAGATATATCATATAATACATAAAATTGTCTTTATTTTTGTATTAAGTTCTTCTGTCACGTAGTATTTATTTTCATTGATCCTTTTAATTTTAGATTGTGTTAGGTTTTTAAACAAAAAGCATTAAGAAAATAATAATAGTAATAAAATTATTATTATTATTAGGCTAATACTTAGTTTCTATAAATTTAATTCCTTTCAACTTATTTTAATTAATTTTTTTAATATAAATATAGCGACTAAAAAGTTTGTTTAGACGACTATTATAAAGTGTATTTAACCTTAAAGAGTTAACGTGAAATATTAAATGTTTGATAAAATTTAGAAAACACTTTTTTTACAAAATTTAGAAAACACTTTTAAAAATATCTAAAAAATATTTTTAAATATTGGAGAATCATTTATAGTGCATGTTTTCTGGAGAGTCATTTATAGAAAACACTTTTAAAGATCGAAAATCATTTTTAATTCAATTAATGAATTAAATTATTATCAAATGGGCTCTAAATAATTTTAAAATGTTTTCCAATCTCAGTGCTTAAATGGTAGTGATTGTATTTCAAATATTTTTCGATGGAAGTGTTTTTTAGAAGAATAACCTATAAAACACCATAAAAATGATTTTTTCAATACTAAAGCGATTTTCAAAAATTTAAATGAGTTTTCTAAATTTTAGCAAATCGTGATAATTTGTAAAAACATTTTAAAGTAAAAATACCTCCCTACAATTATTATCAAACATGTTCTTAATTAATACTAATTATATTAAATTTTTTCCCAAGAAAAATTCAAAGTACAATT